>JAANIC010001474.1:199191-277174 GCA_017607545.1 Acromyrmex charruanus
AATAAACGTTATTAAATAATTAATAATTTATTAATAAATTAATCAAATAATTTGATAAAAAATAATTTATTAATAAATTATTCAAATAATTTGAGAAAAAGTAAGGATAAGAATGTAAATTTTTTCTTTTTTCTTCTTTTTCTATTATTTTTGATTCAATAAAACATAGTATACTAGATTTATCTTTTTTATGTCTATGCAAAAGAAAAAAATAATCATGTCAGATACATGAAGTTGCTGCCAAAATCCTTTTTCATAAAATTTATGATGTATTTTAATTAACGGTGACATAGATGTATGATGAATTACGTTTCAACATGTGACAATTTTTTTCAAAATTATGAATTATTTTGTCATCGCATTTCATGACTTTTGAAAACATACGAGATTAATTTGATATTCTGATTGATACATTTTTCTTTCTCTGCGCTTTAAAATGTACCATCAAGTGCGTATATATTGTTTCCAGATGACAAAGATATTTTTCTACTTGACACATATTTTTTAAATAGAAATGAGCCTATTATTGTTGAATAATTAATAATAAGGGAAGATATATGTAGATGTATATGTATTTATTATTTATATTTTAATTAAAACGTGCAGATTACACACACACACACACACACACACACACACACACACACACACACAGACAAATAAAAGCCAACTATATGAACATTGTCGGCAATTCATTTCTCCAATAGATAACATTAATTTATCACTAGAGAAATCTTTTTAAAAAATATTTTATAAGTAGGACAATATTATAATAATAAGTTGCATAAATATTAGTATTTAATTTTATTCGTGAAATTGACTTTATATTTTTCTCTTTTACTTTATATTTTGGAATTTTCAAATTTTTAAATATTATTTTCATTAAGGGAAAGAGGGATCTCGAATGTATGATCATCCCATGCTTTGTACATTATCCCGTTACTCATAAGTTGTCTGCTCTATACAGTGTGTCCCGAATTTAAATGACCAAATTCCAGGAGCATATAGGAGATTGATAATAACCTAAGAAAAAAGCCCTTTAGAGAAGACATTCTCGTTTTTACTTTGTTTTGGAGAAAATCGCAAAAAAAACAAAATATAGTTTTCATTTTTGTACTTATTTATTATTCATTCACACTTATTTATTCACAATGCCAACAAGTGTTTAATGTAGATATTGTTCAAAATGTTAGCCTTGTATTGCAGCAATATACGCATTGCATCTTGTACGAACGATCTTCTTCAAAACGAAGCAAAAATAAGCACATCTCTAAAGGACATTTCTCTTATTTTTAGTTTATCGACTTCTACATGCTCCCGAAGTTTGGTTATTTAAATTGGGGACATCCTACGTGCGCACACATACAAAAAATATATGTGTGTGTGTGTGTGTGTGTGTGTGTGTGTGTGTGTGTGTGTGTGTGTGTGTGTGTGTGTGTGTGTGTGTGTGTGTGTGTGTGTATATACGCTGCATGAGTGTCACAAAATTTGCAACTCAAAATACAAATAAAAATTACAGATTACTTTAGATGATCATTTGTAAATATTAATGAGCGCACCGCGCTGAAGTGAGCGCTTACCAGAGCTAATACCATTGCGCGCGACTCACGGATAGGTGATCATCTAAACAGATCTGTAACTGTAGGTTATATTCATGATGTAAAAAGACAAGATATATCAACATTACGTATGCGCAGTAGTCCATGGTTTCGATATAGAATAAGAATTGGATCTAAATGTTCAAAAGCAATATGGCTGCCATGATATGAACATGATGTATGTATGTATGTATGTATGTATGTATGTATGTATGTATGTACATATTAGCAAAAAGATATCCTAATCATAATGATAAAATAGATACAGTTTTCAGTGAAATATGTACATACATTAGACCATTTATTTCAGAACAGTCGGAATTGAATCAGAACAGTGGACAATAATTAAACTGGACAATAATTGATATCAAAACAGCTATGTATAGCTGTCAAGTATTTATAAAATGATCAAGTGATTATGTTAAGATTCAATGTATTGCTGGAATTGATAAATTACGTGATCATTGATATATTTTAAGTAATTGTAATATATTATTAAAGTTCAGATGCTTCAACCTCGATTTTTTTCTGTTTCTTCGAATATTTTTTATGGTAAAGTTTCTTAAAACAGCAGCGTGATATCGCATCGCCGTTAAATTATCGTGTACTATAAAAGACTTGAATTTTATATGATCTATAAGTTTTTACGAGAATGTAGGACTCTTAATTTAAAAAACAATATAGAGAGTGTACAGGGCACATAAGAGTCAAATAACGGAATATTTTAAAACATGAAAGATAAATGAAAAGTATGTATGATATAAAATTCTATAATTGATAAAAAATCATACACACACACACACACACACACACACACACACACACACACACACAAAACATGTTTCGGTCTCACAATTGAGACCGAACTTCTTCATTCATACAGGAGATGTTACATTGGATGAGAACAGTCGAAGATATAGACAAAATTATACACATAATAATGATGACCAGTGAGATGTTTTGCAGAGAAATGGAAATTACTCGCAAACGGCTAGACGACCGGATGTTTAATATTTCCCGATGTTCTGGTAACAAGTCAAGTGGAAAATAAAATAAGAGAATAAGACAAAATTCGAGTAAAATCGTCACTCTAATAAAAATAATTCACCTAATTGGCCATAAAAATAAATTTCGCATGCCGAGAAGATGCTCAAATTAAATTACTAAGCGTCAGTGTGTCAGTCTATATTAAAATAATAATGATATTGGTAGTCAAGATGTGAAATTAAAGATGTATGTAGATAATAAATATTGTATAAAAAGATATTAAAATTGAGACATTTGGTAAACATATATGTTACTGTCACGACAGACGAATACTGACTGACAAATAACAAAATAATCATGGTATTGCAATGTCAGATTTTGTTTATTAACGGTATGTAAGCTTTATGTAGGCCTCAGTATCTGTTTGAAAGTTTAGACTTTTTGTTGTTTTTTAATGTTCAACATTTCGGAAATCAAACGCTTATTATAACAAGGTTCTTCGTTTAAAATTTAATATTGTCCCAATCGATCTTATAGACAACATTATTTTTTGAAAAATGATGTCGAGAGTCTTTATGTACTTTAATTTTCTTAATTTGTTCGTATTATAGAAAGAAATCTTGATGTCTTCTCTATTAAATTTTTTAAATCACTGATGGAATAAAAGGAACTGTGAACCACGATGGAGACATTGATGATTCGTCTTTCTCTTCTAAATTATTATGCGATAATGTCTTCTTTTTTAGAATGCATTTGACTCTATTATTTGTTGTTTCAAAAATGAATTTGAGAAGGTAATCATTAAGTAATAATATTTCTATTATCACTTAATGATTACTATCTCAAATTATCATTGTTAAATTTTTAGTATGTTTTGAATTCGAGAGTAGAAGAGCTCTAGGTAAATGTACAGTATAACGGATTCTCATCCCTCTTCCTCTTGCTTCAGGGGCGCACGACTCCCAAAGAAAGTTCTGCTACATAACACAAAAATTCTGTACTTTAATTACTTAAATACTTAAAATGTATATTAAATTAAAAGGGCGCAGGTAATTTTGCAGAGGGGGAAGAAATGGTGAGAGTCGAAGATAAGAGTAGTGCGTCCCTTTGCGGGGGAGAGGGGGAGGGGATGAAAGTCGGAGATGAGANCCTGAAGCCGGGGGGAGGGGGGGGGGGTGAGAGTCAATGCTTCATGTTGAAAGTCGAAACCTATGTGAAATTTAATATTGCATGTATAGCAGAAACAATGCGTTATTTTTCAAACTTTTTTTGTTAATAACTTTTTAACAAAGGACGACCACGGGTTAAAATCTTCCGAAGATCACTTGGTATCATGATCTTGACAACACATGTTAAAATCAAGATCATCGGATGGTCCGTTATACTGTACATTTACCGAGCTCTATCTACTAATGATTACTCCTCTTTATTGTGAAAGAGGATGATTTGAAAAGAAATTTAGAAATCTCCTCGATAGGGTCGGTTTGTGGTATCAATCGAAATTTAGTTGGTTACCAATAATCGTGATTGAAACATCTAAAAAGTTTAGTGAGTCATGACCTATTTTTAGCGTAAATTGGAGAGACAAGTATGAGAAGAATTAAAGCACTCTAAAAAATGATCTATCTTGAAGAAGGAACAGCAGCACACAAATCATCAATATATCATAATCATAATATATAATAAAATAGTACATGATCATTAGATAACATCAAGGCAGTTCCCTTTAATTTTTGCAATATCAAGCCAGCAATATTGAGGACATTGGAAAGCCCATGGATGTGCTGAAATTTTATTTATAAATGGTGTTGTCAAATACAAAATACATAGAATATAATAGAAATCTAATTGCCGTCAGAAACTCTGTCACAGGTATAGAACATTTTTTTGTAATAAAATTCTAGTTTTCATGGCTACTTCTATTAGAATGTTCGTAAACAGAGAAACGACATCAAGTGAAATTAATTTACAATTTGATTCGATATTTAAATCCTTTAGTTTTTCAACAAACCGAAAACTGTTTCTAATATAGCTTTCCGTTTTGAGAATTGTTTCAAATATTACAGGGTGCGTCACCAAAATCCGGACAAATTTAAATTTAAATTTTCCGTTATATTGTGCCTTCGCCAGAGGTTGTTGTTGGCGTCTCAGAAAGCCTGATGTTTCTAATAATCAATGTCAAGTCATATTCTCAAAATGGCCGCGATGTTAAAACTAAGTGTAGAGTATAATTGAAGAGCCGCGATCATCGAAGGCCTTCGCACTGGGCACTCAGAAACGGAAATAATTCGGTTCTTTAGATACCCGAGATCAACTGTTTATGATGTTGTGGCAAAATATATGATTTTAGAACAGTCCAATGAAGGTTCTAGTATACTAGCGAGGAAAAATCACTCGAAAGGACGCATCGCAAGGACTCCCGCAATCGTTGAAAGGGCTCAAGCGCTGATTTCGGATAACCCAGGGCAATTGTTGCAAAAATTAGCATTGATTGTTAGTATAAGCGAGCTAACAATGCATCGAATTGCCAAGGAGGACAAGCCGAGTTGCTCGCTGCAATCTGCTATTGTGTTCTTTGAAAAACGAAGCGTCGCGAATCAGCGACGAATCAGGTTCTTTTCTGACGAAAAAATTTTTACTGTTGATGCCAAAATCAACCGAAGGAATGACCGTTAGCTTGTCTACAACCCCGAGGATGTCCCTGTTGTTGTCAGAATGAAATTTTCGGCCAACGTTCACGTGCTAGGTGTTGTGTCCAGTGATAGTGATGTCATGCCACCACATTTCTTTAAAAAAAGGTCACAAAAGAAATATATTTGCGCGTTCTGATGGATGTAGTGAAGCCATGCATGGAAACTGTGACGTCCGGAAGACCATGTGTTTTTCAGCAGGATGGTGCATCGACTCATACGAGTCATTTGATTCAAAATTGGCTCTCAGATAACATCGATATATTTTGGTCCAAGGAATTCTGGCCTCCCAACAGCCCAGATTTAAATCCCTTGGACTACTACGTATGGAGCGTAGTTGAAAGGGTCACAAACAAGTCTCGTCATCCCAATGTGACGTCATTAAGAACCACTATTAAGGCAGCATTCGTCGGCATGGACAGCGCTACATTACAGCGTGCATGCAAACGCTTCAGATCTAGAATAGAAGCTGTTATTCAAGCCAATGGAGGATATATCGAATAATTGTGCTCTACAGGGATCCCCCAAGTGCTATGTAAAAGGATTTTTTGAAATATTTAATTTTTCATTAAAAACATTTTATTTAAAGAAATTATTCGATTTGTTCGGATTTTGGTGATACACCCTGTATGTTGTGTAAAAATGAGGCTAACTCGTACAGTGGACTACCAATCGACGATACAATGATTCTATACGGGCAATTTGTTTTATATATCTTCGGCAGTGCATAGACTCTCGACAACAAACTATCACTGCATGACAAGTGTCTGTGTTGAGAGTTATCAATATAATTGCATTCCTTCCATCTTGAAAGTAAAATTTTAAGATTTTTTGTAGCTTATTTTTAAGCTTATTAGTAGGATCTTTTTTGATTATTTCATATGTTTTTTTTGTCTTGAAGCATTTCGTTCACTTTTTTGACATAATTTTGTCTATATCTTCGACTGTTCTCATCCACTATAACACTTCCTGTATGAATATTTGAATATCTGAATATATATCTCTTATATATATATACATATATATAAAACATGTTTCGGTCTCACGATTGAGCCTATATATATATGATTTTTTATCAATTATAGAATTTTATATCATATATAGTTTTTGTTTGTCTTTCATGTTTTAAAATAGACTTTTATGTGCCCTGTATACTTTCTACATGATCTATAACTTGACTTTATTATAAAATCACAGAGTAGTGCAACGTGAATCATATATTGCACTTACTGTAATTATAATTATAATTGTAATTATATTTTGTAATTAGAAATATTCATATATATGCTACATTAAAAGTTGATAATCTGATTGGGCATTAATTGTCCATTGATTCATGTTTTGTTTATTAATTGTCGATCAAGCAATAGCAGCACACGAAATTACTCGCAATATTTTGTACTAGTACTTGTGTTATTATTTTTAAATATTGAGTTGGCAAGAAAGTAATTGCGTTTTTTTAGCTCAAAGTTGTATATACAATATCTTCGTCAATAATGAATGAAATTTAAATTTAAGAAAAGGGTTTTAAAGCTTGAAATCTCTACTTTTAAAAGCTTACCACATTTTTTAAGTTTATATGAGTTTGGTAATTTCTACATACCAAAAACTACGAGCTGAAAAAGACGGAAAATTTTCTTCTCACTTTGCGGATTTGCAACGCGCCCAAAACAAATTTGAGAAAATTTTCGACTACCTATCGTGAAAGCTTGATACTTTCCCTACAAAATCGTTTTTTTTTAAATATTTCTACGATTTTTGGTTACTGAGTTATCGCGTATTAAAAGGATCATTTTGACTTTAATTGTACATAATTCCGTTAAAAATTGTCGTATTGCAATTTAAAAAGAGATTCTTAAAGCTAAAACTTTACTCTATCAAGATATATTGATAAGAAAGCAATTGCGATTTTTACTAATAGATACCTTTTTAAAAAACGCAATTATTTTCTTGCCAATCCAATAAAATAATTAAAATTAAAGAAATAATTCTCTCATTATACAAAGGCATTTTTGCACATTTGTATTATTCCAAGTATTTTTACATTACTTTTATATTATTTTTGCACACTTGTATTATTCCAAATATTTTTACATTATTTTTGCGCGTCTGTATTACTCCAAGTATTTTCACATTTTTACATCATTTTTGCGCGTTTGTATTATTCTAAGCATTTTTACATTATTTTTTCAAACATTTTAGATATATGCTATGACCATATATAATTATTTCGTATTCAAATTGCGCGGGTGTATTTGGACCCAAATTTCATTGGCTTCGCTCATCGTGCCACCATTACTATGTACAATGTTGTCTTTTTACAATCTTGTCTCTTTACATTATGGTTATATTTATTATCTTATTACCTCAAAAATTATTGCTTAAAAAAAATAAAAATTTACAAATAATTTTTTTACTCAGTTTTTTGAAAACTTTCTTGCTATTTTAGGCTAATATTTTGGGGTTGCGAATTTTGTATATATATTGTATTTAGAATCTTTGTTGTCGGATCTGGGCGCTAGTAGATTGTACATCTTAATATCAAACTTAGTAATTAAGTGCGTAATCTAAGCCATTATAGACGAAAATTTTTACTGTTTGATAATCGTTGTCCTTATACAAAAGATTTCATAATAAAAATTTAAACGATTGTATGGCACAATATTTTAGAAAGCTCTCGATTTAATTACATTGGAACCTCTTAGGCTGGAGTCCTATGAGGTATATTTACCGCGTATCACACAATCGCGTAACCAATTAATAATTAATAAAACGCGAAACCGCAGCGGATCGCTTCTGATTGGTTACGCAATTACGCGATACGTGGTAAATACATCTCATGAGACTCCAGCCTTAATAGCGTACCTCAAAATAGCGCGAACCATTCCTTTCATATGTGCTCGGCATACGTGAATAGCAAAAGTGAGGATGCAAATTATGTAGCAATAATTTAGCAATGCAATAATGTAGCAATTATTTCCTAAATCGCGACATGTTCGTACAGCCTTGCGCAAAATTGTGCTTTGATGTATTTATTTTATTTCTTGATATACATGTATAATAATAATAATGACTAATACTTCAGAAAAATCAGAAAGAAAATTTTTGGTTTTTCTAAAGCATTAGCCAAAACATATAAAGACAAGATTTCCATTTTTCAAAAAATTCAAGAAGGGAAATCACAAGAGGATATTTTGAAGATATATGGCATTTCAAAAATATATTTACGTGTATATATTATAAAAAATAAAAACAAAGTTGTAATTTTATTTAGTAAAACAGAATTTAAGAATAAAAAACGCTCATGCAAAGATAAAATATTACAATAGAAGAATCTTTAATGAAATAGTTTCGTCAAATAAATGTCGCAGAATACATTTTTCAATGAACTTTATTTGACATAAGAAAATATAAAAGTTAGTTGTAGCATATTAAAAGTAAGACCATTAGTGAAAAAGTCATAGAATTTACATATATATAGCGGATCGACTACACGAAAAGGTGATGCAGGCGCCACGATCCAAGCACCTCTTTACTAGGCTGTCGTCCATACTGCCATGTCAGCTTATGGTCAGGAGCTAGGAGGTCTAGATTTAAAGAATCTTGACTCCCACTCGTGAATGATCTTAGGCTATTCCAAGTTTGCCTCGATTGATCCGGAATTTTTCACGAGTCATGGATTTAATGAAAATGTCTGCAAGTTGGTCCTCACTCATCACGTGTCGAATATCTACCTGTCCTTCTTCTTGATATACAAAGTGAAATTTTATATCAATGTATTTTGTGCGTCGATGGAACACATTGTTTGTAATCAACGGTGCGTTATCACAATTTAGCATTGCCTCTTGAACAACGCCAATCTCTTTAAGTAAACCATGAGCCCACACGACCTCTTTTGTTACGTCATGAGCTGCCATATTCGGCATCCGTCATCGAAGTTGCTACAACTCCTTTTGCGTGCCGACCAGATCATCGATCCTCTATTTAGTATCAACACGACATTGCTCATTGATTTGCGTGTGTCAGGATAAGTTGCAAAATCTGCATCCGAATAAGATATCAATTTGTTCGGCTGTTCGTTTCCTCTATCAAATGTAATTCCAAGGTTCTTTGTAGGTAACGTAATACTCGCTTTGCTTCTTTTCAATGTTCAATTGAAGGATTTGAGAGAAATTGAGATAAGTTGCTAACAGCGAAGACGATGTCGGGACGTGTACCAACAGCAAGATACATCAGCGATCCAACAAGTTGACGATAAGGAACATCTGCCCTCATTGCATTTCCATTCTCATCTTCGTTTCGGTGTAATACTGTATTTGTGTCCAATGGAGTAACCGCTGCTTTTGACTCGTTCTTCTCGAATTTCCGTAAAACATTGCGTGTATATGCAGATTGATGAATTTGAATTCTTTTGCTTTGTGATCAGTCTCAATTTCGATTTTGAGAAATTTAACAATTGGCTTTTGAGTCAGTGGTTTCAAACTTCTCATTTAGTTTGGAAAGCAATTTATTTATTTGGCTTTCAGATTGTCCAGTTATTAATCCATCGTCTACATATGATGTAAGTAACAGTGAGCCATTTGAATTTGAATAGATACAAGGATCATAATTTGTCAATATCATTCCAAACATTTTCAACGTGTCATCCAATTTTCGATGCCATTGTCACGACGTCTGTTTCAAGCCGTAAAGATTTTTATGTAAGCAACATACACGACCACTTCCATCAGCCCTCGGTTTGAACCATGAAGATTGTCTCGTCAAGATCTCCATATAGAAAGGCGGTTTTGACGTCAAATTGTCATATTGTTAAGTTCCCCGCTGCTGCAATAGACAATAGTATTCGAATGAATTCAAATCGTGCAACTCGAGCAAAAGTTTCCGCACAGTGTCTGCCTTTTGCATATAACCCTTGATGACTAGATGCGCCTTATATCAACCGTATCATCTGGCTTTGTCTTCATGCGAAAGATTCATTTATTACAAATTACTTTTCGATATTCCGGGAGTTCAACCAGTTTCCAAATATTGTTCCTTTTAAATGATGCGATCTCTTCTTGCATTGCTGTTTCCCACTGTTTAGCTTCAGATGATTTGTCACACATAGCTGACCCAGGACCCTGGAGCGGTGACGATAGCAGCAATAGCCTATAAATAAGATGGATCAGTTAAAACAAGAAAGAAGCAGCCCCCCAGAAGACGGAAAGCAGAAGCTAGATCCCCGTTCAAGGCGAGCACTCGGTATAGCAGCTGACGACCAGGACGCAAATAACAGCGTAACCCGAGAGGCGCGACCTACCACACGGTGACTTAGCATACGTCAGGCAACGAACAGTGAATAAGTAACATGCGATTAACCGCATTAATGTAAGTCCAAAAATCTTTACGCAACCATTGTAAACGAATAAATGTCCGGAAGTGAAAACAATCGCGACAGGCGTAACGCTCCGATACCTTCGCAAATATACAGCGAGCCTGTACCAGGGCGTCCTAGAATTAGTCAAGTATACCCTGTGCGAATTGTCGAAGAAGCCGTGCGAGACATACGCAACAACGTGTGCCGTGTTGGAACCGCAATACTCAAGCGATAGCGCATCCGATTCGGAACCTCATCGAATATTGTTATCGAGCGTGGTATTTCCATTCGTGGATTTAGCCACAGTTTACTAGCCGTTAATAGGGAGGAACAACGAGAATCCTCGTTAATTTCATACGAGAGTAACTTATTTGAAAACACACGCGCTAATTCGGTACGAGGAAATATGGCGACACATCAATCGTCAACCTCGCGCGAAAATGATGAGATCGCGAACAAGGAAATCAGCCGGTAGCGAACGAGGAAATAGAAGCAGAGATAGGTTATCTCAGAAATACCATAGGAGAACGCGCGCGCGAAGCACTAATTCAAAGTAGGCAAGAAGAAATATTAGATAGAATGATGAAAGCAATTATGGGATTGCAAGATAGAATGAATAGGATGGAAATTGCAACTTACGATCGCGAAAACTTCCGACTTGCGTACCCGACAATAGAGCGTTAAACGTCACATACGGACGGACGCAAAATGACGTATGGGAAACAAGAAATCGACCCGTGGGATATTTAAGATTAAAAGATGTACGGAGTTTGATGTCCGGAAGTAGACGGACATTCGCATCAGAAGATGCAGGAATTCATAAGCGCTAGTACTTATGCAACGGAGAAAATCAATTTTGCGGAAAAATCAGCCTTATTAGAAAAAATATTAAACACGAAATTGAAAGGAAAATTCTTATTAGACTTCCAATTAGAAGCGTGGCAGACTTCGAACAATTACGGCGAGAGATAGAAGCCAATTGCTTAAGAAAACGCAGAACATCACACCTACAATTAGAGTTTAATGTTTTAAAACAAAAGCCAGGCGAAAGCGCCCACACATATGGAAGGCGCGTGGATACCCTAGCAGGAGCTATACGAATTGATCAAGAAATGAGAAAATATAAGCGAGCAGAAGCGAGCGATTTTAGAAACGATTCAGGATCAAGCTTTATTAAATTTTGAGTTGGGACTGCGCGACGATATTAAACTGGTGGTACAAAAATATTCAAGCTTGTAAGAAGCTATCAATGCAACAAGCGCGGAAGAGCGCGTAAAAAGGCTTACCCTACGAGCAAATAATAATGATCGCAATAAATATGGTCAAAGCCAAAACTCAAAAAATTTGAGTACAGTGCAGCAAATGCGGAAAAGTAGGCCATTATGGGCGAGACTGTCGGTCAAGCCGTTACGCTAACAAATTTTCATTGAGCCAATAAACCAGCAAGTATAAATGCCATCGAGAAATTTTGCATACAATAATAATAAATCTATTATTAGACATAGGAGCTACACTTATTTTAATTGAAGTAGGAAACTTAAAGGCCGAGACACTTATACGAGAAAAGCCAATGGCTCTCACTGGCATGACAGGCCAAGTAAAGACAATCGGAAAAATAAGAGCAGGGGAAAAATAAGAACAGGCGACAAGGAAATACGACATACCATGCATATCGTGAGAGATGATTTTCCTGTCGATTACGAAGGAATCCTCGGAATGGATTTTCTACAATAGCAAAATTAAAGCGATTAGAAAAACTATTTGCAAATTGCTGGGATAACTTTGAAACTTCACCCGTACAGGAAAATAACGCTGACCTCCCGTAACGAAACGATAGTGC
This sequence comes from Acromyrmex charruanus, assembly GCA_017607545.1. Lineage (NCBI taxonomy): Eukaryota > Metazoa > Arthropoda > Insecta > Hymenoptera > Formicidae > Acromyrmex > Acromyrmex charruanus. The sequence goes on from JAANIC010001474.1 coordinate 211,663, forward strand.
GAGCGGTCACAGATAAAAATCATGTGGGAATAGTTAAATCAGAAGAAACTCAACCAGGAATATTTATCGGGAATTGCCTAGTAGCACTCGACGAATATACCTGCCCAATAAGCATGTTAAATACTACGAGAGAAAACATTGAAATAATTACGCCGCTCGTAACAATAGAAGAATTACGGGCGAGTGACCGAGAGAACACACACTGCAAAAGATAGGTAACGAAAGTGGCACACTAACACACGGCACGATCGTGTACGAAAGCAGATAAGAACCGAGCATCTAAATAAAGAAGAAAAGAAAACCATCGAACAAATATGCGAACTTCAATGACATTTTCCATTTAGAAAAAGATATTCCATTTAGAAGGAGATATATTAACGCTCATAACAGCGGTAGCGCATGAAATTAATACGCGCACCCGTAAATATGTGACCTTATCAGCCAGAAAAACATAAGAAAGAAGTGAACCAACAAATAAAGAAAATGCTACAAGATGATACATACTCGTCCTAGCTCGAGTCAGTGGAACTCGCCATTACTGGTCGTTTCAAAAAACAGCGACGCTTCAGAAAAGCAAAATCTTAGAGTAGTGTAGATTTCAGGAAATCTAACGAATTAACCATAAGCGAATTAACTCATTTCCTTTACCAAACATAACTGACATTTTAGACCAGTTAGGAAACGTCAAATATTTCTCTACACTGAATTTAGCATCGGGATATCATCAAATTCCTATGAGTGAGAAACACAAAAATAAAATTGGCTTTTCTACTTCGCACGGACATTATGAATTTAATCGAATGCCGTTCGGATTAAGAAATGCACCTGCAACGTTTCAATGACTAATGAACGCAATATTAGCGGGAATACAAGATTTGAGATACCTAGATGATATAGTTATTTACGGACCGAGCTTAGAGAAACATAATAAGCGTCTTATCGAGATAATGCAACGACTACGTAAATATAATTTAAAACTAGACAAGTACGAGTTTCTACGAAAGGAAGTAATTTATCTCGGATATATATATCTCTCTCATATAATAACCGAAGAAGGAATACGTTCAGATCCGAGTAAATTAAGCGCTGTAAAAGATTTTCCTGTGACGAAAAAAATTAAGGATATACAATCGTTTATTGGATTAGCCAGACAGGAAATTCATCGAAAATTTTTTAAAAATTGCGAAGCCTCTAACAACCTTATCAAAAAAGGAAGTTCGATTGGAAGAGGGAACAACAGAATGCATTCGAATTATTAAAAATGAAGCTCACAATAGAACCTATATTCAATTACCCAGATTTTATTCGAGAATTTCTGATAACCACTGACGCGTCAGACCTTGCAACATGAGCCGTATTTTTACAAGGCCTCGTAGGACAAGACCGTCCGATTGCTTACGCGAGCCGAATATTAAATAAAGCCGAATAAAATTATAACACTACGGAAAAAGAATTACTAGCGATAGTCTAGGCTGTCAAATATTTTCGCCCATATCTATTAATGTAAATGATCCAAGCTCGAGATTAATGCGCTGGAGATTGAAATTAGAAGAGTATGACTATAAGATCATACATAAGGTTGGTAAGGGTAATACCAACGCCGATGCCCCGAGTCTAAATCCAATCCGGAACGACGAACACGTACACAATGTTCAGGCAAAAGAAAGGGAAGATGACACCAAAGAAGACAAGGAGGGCACTACAAAGGAGTATACGAAAGAAGAGAAACAACAAATATTATATGAATATCATGATGCACCTGCAGGAAAGCATCAAAGGGTATCACGAACGATAAAAAGAATAAGATTGCTACATGACTGACGTGGCATCACGAAGGAAACTATATTAGTCGAAAACTGTATTAGTAAATGCAAATTCTGTCAGAAAAATAAATTGAGTCAAAAGACGAAAATGCCTCTCGTATTCTTTTCAAAGGGTTTTTTGAATGTATCCAAATACGCCCTGGACATAGTAGGGCCACTGCCGATTATGATCGAAGGAAATAAATACGCGTATTATTTTTCGTCCCATTTTTATCGTGTAATTCACATTATTATGTTTTTCTATTCTTGTATAGGGACCTATTCATTTCGATTCTAGTTTCTTCGATAGACCTCTTCTTATCGTTTCGTCAGAGTAGAATCGTATCGCCTTGAAAGGTTCTTTCTCGATTCGTTTTATCGTATTGTTTTTTGACTTGAATTTTGGCTTGTCTTACATTCTCCCTCGCGCGAAGTCTTTCTCTCAACTCTTGCACGTAATCATCGCATTACGCGTAATATATAGTATCTTGACTTTTCAAGATTAGCCTGAAATTCAGTTAAGCGATTCCGGTGGAGAATCAAGAGGCGTCAACGACTGCCAAAGCATTTGTCATAAAAATAATAATGGAGCATGGAATATCCGAAAAAATCCTTACGGATCAAGACACTAATTTCATGAGCGAAGTATTTAAGAATGTGTGTAAACTTCTAAAGATTGAGAAGACAGACAACAGCTTATCATCCTGAGAATAACGGTGCGTTAGAGCGTTCACACCGAACTCTTGCGGAATATTTACGACATTATATAAACGACGAATAGAGACAAATGGTTACCCTACGCTATGTACGTATAATACTATACCTCACATCGCCACAGCATATTCGCCGTTCGAACTTATATATGGTCATCAAGCAACAATACCAACCGCCTTACTACAATCTGAAACCGACTTACGCGTACGATGATTACGTGTAAGAACTGAGAGAAAGACTTCGTGCGAGAGAGAATGTAAGACAAGCCAAAATTCAGGCCAAAAAACAATAAACGAGTCGAGAAAGAATCTTTCAAGTAGGCGACACGATTCTACTCTATGACGAAACAATAAGAAGAGGCCGATTGAAGAAGCTAGAAATGAATAGGTCGCTATACAGTAATAGAAAAACATAATGATGTGAATTACACGATAAAAATGGACGAAAAATAATACGTGTACACGCAAACCGATTGAAATCGTTTATCGAGCATTAAACGGATAGTTAGAGCAGAAACAAACAAGTTAATGATAAGCGATAAAATAAGTTAATTAAGAAACGATTATAAAAAAAAATTGCAAATCGGGAAAATGTTTGTACTGTAATAAAGCGAATTAAGGAAACTCGTAACCTCATTTCTTTTTTTCAAGGGGGGGAGGAATGTTAATTCACGAGTGTTAATTGCACAAGTGACAATTGCGCCAAGAACGTGTCAGAAAATACCAACAATTAAAAGTTAAACCGAGATATTGCCGAAATGAATTTATTAAATATAATTAATATAAAAGAAAACTCTGAGTATAAACAGTAGAATCGCGGACGCAAGACGTTTGCGCGAAGCTGGCCTTATCGGATAAGCGGAATGCTGACGGGCTAACGCGGAAGATACCGCAAAAATCAAAATGTATAAGCGCAACCGCGAATGCGGTCATCGGTCAGAAATTTGAAAGAAACTTGTCGCGTTATTTTACTAGTTGTCTAAACGAAATTGTAGCAGTATCTACCGCGACGCGAATAGTGCTAAGAGGAATTGTAATAAAATAACCATTGGTGTTATGTGTAACAGTTAAATATATTTTTACTTAAAAACTACAAAGCTGTCTAATATCTCCCGAAGTCCTTTGTGGATCCATGAACCGTGAAATAGCGACACAATAGATTGCTTTGCCTCTTCTAGAATTTCAGGTATTCTCTCGACGAATAATGCCTCTGTTATTGTGATCATCGCAGACTTTGGCATTTTACTTCTTATTCGATTAGCAATTGAATCATTTGTTGATTCATGTATTTGTATACCTTTGCGGTCTCCCACTGATTTGTGAATATGTCCATCTGCATGTTGTTCTTTGATAGATAGGTTTTCGCTATCTTTGTCGTTTTCAACTTCAGATAACTTTTTGATATCTTCTAATTTCATGTCCTCGATTCCAATTGGTTCTGCTAGACCAACGAGTTGCCTTGGTGAAGGTTCAATGATCACTACGTCTCTTGAAACGACTACACGTTTTGTATTGCGCTCCCATAGCCGATATGTTTTCTAACTGGATACGTACTCCTATATATCATTTCTTGACTCTTGTTGTCAAACTTCTTTCGTTGAGTTTTGTCGATATGCATGTATGCACGACTTTCAAAAATGTGAAACTGATTTCTTTTCAGATCATACCTCGAGCGTCTTTCCATTTAATCGAACAAATGGGACTCAAATGTGTGCGCTGCTTCATCCCACAGATTCCTTGGTAGGTTAGCTGCTGCCAACATGCTTCGTGCCATTTCGACAATTGTTCGGTTTTGTCGTTCCACATGACCGTTTTGTTCTGGACATTACAGCATTGAATACTCGTGAACAATATTATTTCGACAACATATGTTCTGAAATGCCTCTAATATAAATTCCTTTGCATTATCGGACTGCAGTCTACATATTTTATGTCCGCTGGACTCCGTTAATGCGATTACCTCTTCCGTTTTCTGGACTATTTCTGCTTTATTGCATATTAGAAATTCCAAGACTATTTCGCTGTAATCATCTACAAAAAGTGCTATCAGCTTTGAACCATCCAATGCAGCGATTGACAATAGGGCCACATAAGTCAAAATGAAATAACTCACCGGGCTTGTCTGCTCTATTTGTTGAATCTTTAAAAGACTTACGAGTCAATTTTCCTAGCACGCAACGTTCGCATATTTGATTGAATTTCGGTGCTATGTATCTGATCTATTCGGTGCTGATATATTATGATCATCTAACTCGATCCCTGTAACGGGTTCAGTGCATATTAAATCATGTATCGTCTGGAAATTCGTGTGATCTAATCTCTCGTGTCACACTCTGATAGATACTGCATTGCTTGCAATATTAGCCTCAGAAACGTGGAATTGCCTTCATTTTGATGCGATATAAGCCGCTTCCTGGATGACAACTTTTTAGAACAACATGACTGTTTTTCATTAATGTCATATTGTCCTTGTTAAATGTTACAATTGCACGATCCGTCGATGAATCGATACCGAACAGATTTTTAAATCTGGCACGTACAAAACATCCGCAAGTGTCTGTCACTTTGTATAACTTCCAAGATCAAAATCTGCATTAATTATGCCGTGTCTTCTTGCGTAGATGACTTCTTCGTTGCCTGTCATGATTCTTTTTCTTCTATTGTTTTAATTGGCCCCGGAGCCGGCAATCACTATGGCCAGTGTCAGTAGGGAAACCACCAACCTTCCACTATTTGATCTGAAATCAAGAAAAGGGGGGAAAAAAGACCGGGGAGAGACGCCATGACGGGAACACAGCCGTTAGGCTACGTCCACGGGGAGAGCCCCCCCAGCCCGTCCCCCCCAAATCCCCCAGCCCGCGCCCAAAGAGTGCGCGAGCTTATGAAGGGCTATAACCTCAAACCTAATGATTTAAAGAAAGCCAACAGTCTTCTACATGTACCGACGAGAGGTTTTTTAAGGAGCGGGAAAATATTGTTGTTAGCGGTGTTGGAATTTGTATTGTGTAAATGATTTAGAAGCCTCATAGCTTTATTGCAAGAATTCGGATAATTAAAAATTATATTAAGGTTAACATCCTGACACACATGACCGCAGTGGCACTCCGTCGAATCCGCCATGTCCTTTTGATATAGACTCTCTTTGAGATTGTAATGATTATTGCGATTAACCAAGACAATCTCCTCTTTCTTCAAAGATAAGGAGTAGAACCAAGGGCGAGGAGAAGAATCTTGATATAGCTCCGCATGCATAACGCCCTTGATCTCAGCTGCATCATTCAGCCAACAGGTAAAGGCTTTTTTAGTTGTCCGAGGCAGCCTTCCTTGCATCCGTATAGGGCATCGGCAGGTCCTTTGCCGGCCGCCGAACCCGCCAAAGAGCCCTCCGCCCTTTCGTTGCCGCGGATCCCCACGTGCGAGGGAATCTAGAATATCACGACTCGTTTACGTTCTCTTGCTAGCCTTGTTAAAGATTTGATATAATAGATGATATAATTAGCGTGTGTGTATCGCACCGACGAAATGGCTTCCAAAACACTCCTTGAGTCAATAAATACAACCGCCGAGTTTATCGCCCGTTGTTCGACATAAAGCAGCGCCTCTCTGGTCCAGGCCTCCGCAGAGAAGATAGAGAAAGCTGACTTGCGCACAATGTTCAAATTTCCATCTGATGAGTAAACGGCGGCCCCAACCGGGCCGTTCTCGTCAATCTTAGAGCCATCAGTGTATAACGAAATATCCGTGCACGCGATGAGATCCGCAGCCTTGCTCCTAAACTCCGCCACGATAAGCTCCCTGAGAGTATCCTTACTGATAGGGCTCATGTCCAGCCTACAATCTGGTGTATGGATCGTAGTTTCGTAGTTGTATGAAAACTCCGGAGGGATCTTAGAGTTAAAAACCTTTCCTAGTTCGTCTTGATGAACCAGATATCTTCTAAAAGTTGGAGAAAATTTGATGGCCCTGATCCTCTCGATTTGAGAGTCTGCCGTGCGCTCCATATCTCTGATACCGTCCTTAACTAAATTATCTGACTCTGACCAAAACTTGAAGAGAAACTTGGCAGTCTGCAGGTTGAATCTCAGTTTGAGGGGGTGCTCCTTGGCTTCATATAAAAGTACATTAATGGGCGTGAAGATCCTTTTAATAATTTTGTACTGAACTTTCTTGAATTGTAGAAAAAGAGTCATTTGGTTTTCATATGCATAAACATGTAAGCCATATTCTATTCTGGCGCTTCTAAAAAGTGCGCGATAAACCGTCAATAGGGCCCAAGGATGTGAGCCCCACAACGAAGAAATGATTTTGCAAGTGGTCTTGTCCCTGAGTATCAAATCATTCAATTGTATTTCCTTTCCCGTGAGTTCAGTAACACCTAGGAACTGAAGCGGAGACTGTAATCTGATGAACCCCGATGGTAAGCGCCGTCACTAAGTTTCTTAGGGACCTTTTTTTGGGTGACTTGCGTGGATTTCTGTGGAATTCAAGACCCCGCAATTCGAGATAATGATTAACGTGTCAAGTGAGACATTCTCGCAGCCTCTGCGACCGTTTTGGCCGACACGTACCTGATCAGGTCATGTACGCGTATTGCAGTAAAGAAACGCCTTCTTGAAGATGCGTATTAATGTCCCTGAGGTAGATGTCGAAAAGTAAGGGACTAAGTGCAGAGTCCTGCCGGCGTGAGTCACACGCGGACCGATCAACTCCCATCCACCACGAAGTAGACCTCTCTTTCCGCTATGAGATGTTGTATAAATTTCCTGAGTATGACAGGGATTCCAATCTCTCGCAAATTCTCCACAAGTATGCCAGGAATAACATGATCGAAGGCGCCCTTAATGTCAAGAAAGACGGCGACTGTGAGATCTCCCCTGGAAAAAGTAGTTCTAATATAGTTAGTAAGTATGACTAGGTTATCTATACAAGAACGATGAAGTCTAAAACCCATTTGCGTGTTTGATAGAATCGATTTCGACTCCACATAATGTTTAAGTCTGCGGAGAATCATTCTTTCCAAAATTTTAAGCATGCATGACATCAACGAGATAGGCCTGTATCCTTAGTTACCTGCTTTGGGTATTGAGACCACCAGAGAAGAACGCCACGAAGAGAGGAACTGCTTGTCCTCCAGAATGCTGTTAAAGATATCCAAAAGATACTTTATATAATCTTCAGGCAAAGCTCCTATGATATTATTGTCGATCTGATCCAAGCCCAGGGCCGACTTGCTCTTCGAATCCGCGAGGGCGAGATGCATTTCGTTCATGGTAAAGGGATCCGCGAAGTCAGGCGGGGGAGGGAAGATGATGATCTCGCTCCCTCGTCGCGACGAGCCGACATAATCAAATCTGGCTTAGTAGTAACTTCCTGTAAGCATGAATCTGGCGTGAGCTTGCTTATAAGCTCCTCGATATCCCTCCGTTTAGTCGCAGCCTCAATTGCCATCTCACCGCCCTGAGCCTCACGTCTTTTAAAAGCTCTCATTAGCGACCATACCTTAGGGGTAGGGATCTTCCCATCGAATGAAGCCGCAAGCCTCCACTCTCTTCTTTTAATCCTCCTCGAGGTTCTGCTACAACTCTTTTTCGCCTTAATGAATCGCTCATAATTCTCCACAGACATGTGTTTTCTAAATGCGCGAGACGCCAGTCCATGACCGCCACCTCACACTCCTTGTTCCACCATGGGGGAGGGAATGTATGACTCCTGGAGACGACAGTCCTGGGATGTCTTTGGTTCGGTGGCAGGTATTCACGTGCATTCTCTAGAACATGATCTTTTAGGTGTTCATATTTTTCAGTTGAAGATGAGAAGGGAGTCTGAGTCTTGAGCTCTTCTAGAGAGTGTGTTAATACTAAAGTCAGATCATCAAGCTGCTGTTTATTAAGCCTGAGTTTGTAGAGGAATTGCTTAGTTATCATCACTCTACCTCCGATGGTGGTGCAGACCTATAGTGATCGCTCCCCATAGAATTCTCCTCAGTCTGGGTGTGCGCGATAAGAGCTAAGTTTGGAGAGGCCAGAGGCAAATCAATCACAGATTTCCTGCGGCCGTTGAAGCGAGAGTGGATGCATTTTCGTTCAGTACCATCAGCTCTCTTCTGACTCGTTACACGTCACAGAGTACGCCCCGTCCTGTCAATCTGGTCACAATACCAGAATGTGTGGTGCGCGTTCATATCTCCAACTATCAGAACATAATCAAAGGAACGATTAAAATCAAATAGGGCTCTGTAGACTTAAGAAGGGGTGGACAAACTGCAATGTTTATATATGTTAAAAACCGCAAACGTGGAGTGTCCTCCGAGTATAAACTTTGCACCTTGAATCTCCCACGAGGAGTGGCAGAAGGGAGAGAGGTCAAGAGGGTCAAAGTGCAAATTTTTCCGAATGAGCATGGCCACTCCGACATTCAGAATGTCGCTTCGCAATTTCACATGGTTTGGCATATTAAATTTAGTACTCGGCTTGAGCAGAGTCTCTTGCAAGCAAATAATATCTTTTTGATTGAGCAAAAATTGAATCTGTGGGAGATTGCCTAGAAGTTCTCGACAATTCCACTGTAAGACAGAAATAGGCGAGATTGTATTATTCATAATAGGTGTCTCTATCTCTTTTGTGAGGATAAAAATTAGTAGTTCCAGAGGACCTGTCAACTTCATCGGGGGAGCTAAATGTCGGTGCTGAGGCGAAAAATTCTACAAGCAAATTAAGTAACTGCATTAAAAACGCATTGATATTCCTCTCCTCCCGGTTAGCAAGAAGTTCACCCAGAATTGGGGTTAACGTGCTTAATAAAGATGGCAAAGAGTCACCCGCAGGGTACCCTTCTGAACGAAGCTTAGAAGAGGGTAAAGAATATAAAGAGGTATGCCCATTCGTGTTTGAAGGAGAGGAGTCCGTTCTCAGGGCCCCGACACTGTCGTTGACAAAAGCGCCATGTCCATTCCTCAGCTGAGAGGACTCTCTGCCGTTAGGTCTAACCAAGCACTCCAGATGTTCTCTCGGGGCCCGTAATCGCGTTCTTCCCTGATGCGACTATTCCTCAGGGGGGTCATGTTAGATCTAAAATCTTTAAAGACCCTATGACGAGACTGATTTATTCGTCCCACGTTCGATATTAGCTGTCGGAACTCTTGTTATATCTGTATAAGAAGCAGAAGAAAAGGCTGGCGACATTGCGGAAAAACGTCCCCCCTGAGAGCCACGGGCGTGGAATATATCCCCTGAATCCTTCTGAAATAATCTTGTGTCACCATACGCTCTATTAACAGGATTAGGGTGTGTGCCGCCCTGCCTGTGACCGGTAGCAGCCCCTTTCGAGTTTTTCTTCAATAGTGGGAAATTATCAAAATCAAGACAAGAATCGTATGTGAGCGAAGCTCTACTGGTATCGTTACTGTACCTAATTTTCCTTTTGGCATCCATTAAGAAAAGATTTTCGGAAGCCGCAAGGCTGAGAACCACTTTGTGCTTGGGCACTGATGCGACGTGGCCAGATGGTCCCCCAGACAATTAATACATCTCGGAGACTGACGGACAAGCGATTTAAGCGAGTAATCCTCCCCCTCTGGGTGAACTTCCTTAATCTTTTTACCGCAAAAGATGCAGCGGGTGTCTTTTACAAGATTTGCTTATGTAACCAACCCTAAAACAAGAAGAATAACAATTACGCACACATAGAATATAGGGTGATACTTCATGTCTTATTTTAAAAAGCGAGACATGCATGGACAGTCTTTGTCCCTCAAATTTAATGCACGAGATGGTGCATATGTGTACTTATCGTTCACTTTGATGCGCCTATTTAATCTAATCACCTCAAGTACCTTGCATAGAGAACTCAAAATTTCTTTCATCGTGTCTACGTCAATCTCCTGCGGAACGTCTTTAATTATGCTAGTGCGCATAATACGGTGCAGAGGTATAAATGCTTTGAGGTTATGTTTTGCTAGCACATTATTTTGAACGAAGTTGTTAGCCGCAGAAACGGAACGAAACTCCACACTAATCTTGCCTTTGCCGCTCTTCTTGATTTCGAGGATATCATTATCAACAATACCAATTAAGATGCTGCCGACTACAGTCGGATATAGATTGACTGGTAATGAATCCTTGCCATTGTCCAACTTCGAGCTGTGCACATGAACCACATATGGCAGTAGATCCGTGTTGTTGTATGTACGCGAAAGTGCGTTGGGCGATTTGGATGTTTTCTCTTTGTTATTCAGCACTGAGGTCGCCGCGTTGTCGATGTTTATGCTAGCCGAGTTATTCGACGTGCGCTCGGACGAGCTCGCCTTGTCAAGAGGAAAGGGAAACATATCGCCCTTCGCAAATCCATCGGATCTATTAGGTTTTTTAATGACAGACTTCGAGACCGAGACCCTTGGGCTCGCCCAAAAGCCTTTTTCGAGACGATGACGCAGAATCCGTCTGCACTTCCATACAAGAGGGCACACAATCGTCCGTTATATACGTCATTATGCCGATCATACAATCCTGCGCATGCGCAGCATCACTCTCCTCCATGGTATCGCATGTGTCGCAATTATCCTCCGAGTCAAAGGGAAGCGGGGAAAAGGCTGGGAATACTTGATTGAGAAGCCGCTGGCTTCTCTCAAAAGCGACGAAGTCGCTAAGACAGAGTTCCGCCTTTATCTCTAATCTGGATGGGAGAAAGGGCTCAAAACCGGGCGCCCAATTTCCCCCCCTCCCCCCCATCGGGGGGCGAGCCCCCGTTCATAAGAGCACTTTTCTATAACAACCCGACTTCGCTAGCTCGCGCGCACACGAACAGAGCGTCCTTGCACGGAGGCGAGGACGAAGTAATGTTTCTCGATTCTCACCGAGAGAATTAGGAAAAAATGTAAAAACCCAAGGCCAATATCGCGATTCACACACCAAACACACCTCTCACGACCACGGCACCACGCGAGGATCACCTATCGTGATTGGAATTGAATTATCGTTGATTGCCACGAAGTTTCGGAGTAGTTCGTGTTACGGTGATACGTAATGCAAAGCGCCAGTATCAGTACCTCATTAAAATTATCGACATCGTTAGCTTTTACCATCAATAGCTCATTATTTTCTTTTGTAGATTCGACGTAAGAAAATACAAAGTTAGTTGTAAGCACCTTCAAAGTAAGATCGTTAGTGAAAAAGTCATAGAGTTTACATATATATAGCGGATCGATTACAAAAAGGTGATGCAAACGCCACGATCCGAGCGCCTCTTTATTAAGCTATCGTCCATGCCGTCATGCCAGCCTATCCCAGATAACAAAATATTCCTTGGCATAAGAAAAGAAAAAGGTGCTTAGCACAAGTTTCTCTTCAATTGTCATCATGTTATTGTCACCAGGGCAATAATAATTTCGTTTAGGTCGTCTAGGTTAACCTAGAGGCATTATATAGACAAAGGTTGTTTGCGCAAACGAACGGAAATGTTGTAACAAACTCATTCCCATAAATGTGGCTACAATCTGTTTGAAACCGTTTTTGTAAAATATTTAGCCCACATTTTTGTCAATTGAATGAAAATGGAGTGTTGTCGAACAATATGCGGTACCGCCACTAGAGGGATGCATCGAGTTAAATTTCTCGATTTTAAAAAACAATATAGAATAGAATAAAAGACGCAGCATTAGAAGATTTTTTAATTGTGTTCTAACAAAATAATTTTTTGAAGTGAATCTCGAGGGAGCTCTAAAATGAAAGGCATAATACTTCTTTTGAAATGTTTAGTAAATGAAATCTCCTAATATTTTAATATGCATTTTGTTCTGCATTGTAATTTTATTCATAGTAACTTATACCTATCAACCAAATAAATAAAATCTTTAAAATCAACTCACTAAGTCACTTTAAGTCATCTAAGATATTTTTTAGAGTTCTTTATGAAATATCTTAAAGATATTTCTTAAAGAACTCTTGAAGATATCTTAAAGTTTTCTTTTGAGTCGCGATTTTAAAAAGAAAAGCATTGTTAGAGGTTAATGCTTTTTACTACAACAGTTTCTTTTATATTACTGTCAAATTGCTAGCAAATTTGTTTTATATAGAATTAGTTTCCATCATGTTGTCGTACGATTGACACCTATAAAACTTATAAAAAAGAAGAAGAAAATTGTTTCTCTCCGATTGTGCATAACCGTTTATGGTATGTATTGCCGTCAATATCGTAAGCAAAATCGAAAGTCGCTTTCCTTAAAAAAGATGGAATTCAGGTGATGCAATTTGTATCAAATTTATAGCAACATGGAAAATTTGTTAAATCTGAGATTAGTCAGGCGCGCTAGATTTAACGAACCTTGAAAGTAAGAGCATTGGGGCAACCAATTTCAGAGCCAATTCTACAAGCAAAAGCCTTTTAATTAAACAATTTACTAAAGGCCCTTCAAATTTTAAAGTGAATAACGAATATTTATATTAATTAATATTATTTAACTCATGTAATCTTTTCATGAATTACTGTATTGTAGTACATTAGCAAACACGTTTAATAACAATTTTAAATGTTATTTGTGAATTAAATTATCTTAATTCAATTACAGAAAAGGCTGGTCAAAATAAGATCCTAACGCTTAAATAATTTTTCATATGTGCATAATTTCATATACTTTATTTATTTCTTTGGATCGCATATCTTTTGTTTTTTCAACACAGTTTTTTTAAATCGAATAGAACGGTAATATTACAATATTATCAGCTAAACAGTGCTTACTTTTATCAACAAAATTTCTTTTCCCCAAATTCCTGAAAAAATTATAAGAAATTTATTGCAAAAATTACTTCAATCATCCAGCCATCAAGATATTTTTCGTAACAAATTCTTTACAATTCTTCTTGAAAATTTGGGAAAAAGAGTCTTCTACATGCAAGTAAACATCAGTAATGCTAAACGAACTTGGAAAGAGGATTCAAGAAGTGCATCGTGCCGAATAATTATTCACAATGTCTGAGAAATTTTGCTGGTTGATGAATTGCACGCTCTAGCGAGAAGAAATGTTCCGCGAAGACACGTCACAGTACACGGATACGATGACTAGTGGCAGGCGGATGTGGTTGAGATGCGTCTTTATTACGCGATGCAACAGAGGTTACCATTACATTCTCACCGTTATCGCCGTGCTGAGTAAGCACGCATGGACTGAGCCGCTCAAAGTCAAGAGCGGGAACGAGGTGACGAAGACGATCGCAAAAATAATTCGAGATGATGGAAGATGTCCGAAAAATTTGTATACTAATAGAGGAAAAGAATTTTACAACTCGGATGTGCAGAAACTCTTGAAGAAGCGCAACATCAATCATTATTCTACGTATTCCGTAATAGAGCGGCTATCACCAATCACGCGAAGCATGCATTGTCCATCGAATGCACGTTGATTACCGCTTTCTTAAGTATAATTTTTCGCGGCACCTCGAAGTGACATCCCGCGCGCAGGGGATTTAGTTTGTTCACATTCACTACCAAATTGAGAATTCGCGACAATGCCCATCCGCTGTCACGTTCCTGGAACTCTTCAAGCAATGCTAGGATAGGCTCGACGACGTGTCACTCGTATCACTCGCGCATACCGTTGCATATATCTCGTTGTTCTTAATTATGCTCTTATTAGCACGTTTATCCTTCGTTACGAACTCGCCGTTGAACGCGGTGTTCACTTTTACACTACCATGTCTTTCTACAGTGTCTTGCACTCGCTCGAGCATTACATCGCCAGCGTCTTCTAAAAACCGCCGCGGCTCAATGTGATTAGAGTTTATCACCTGTCAATATACTCTCGAACGCGGTGTCGATCTCTCGCCAGACAAGAGATCATTCGTTGCCACTCGTGTACTCACCACCAATGTGCACGAAACGTCGCTCCAATTGTGACTTTGCACCCGCGAGTTGCGCGATCCTCGCCACCACAGATTGTCTGTGTTCAATGCGAGACGCGGACGCTTGGCACGACAAAGTTCTTCGAGCTGTTCGATGCACTCGTCGCATCGTTGCAGTCACATGAAACACTAGAGTAGCGACCTGACCGCACTGTTCCAGCAGTTCGCGTTCCATTCGCTCATGGTTTTCCATATCTTTTTCACAGTCTTTAGATCACACTTTTACACTTGCATGTGACTCGTTCACACACGTTGCAGCACCGCTTTACATCTAGAATGTCATAATGTTTTATCACCTTAGTATTATGTTCGTCTACTAAAGTGCACTCTTTACAAGGATAGCATAATTGATTACGCATATACTTATCACACAGGTCACGAAACACTTTTTTAGCAGGATTCTCCTCGCGGTCGCAGTATGGCATCACTAACTTGCCCATTATCATCACTTCAATGCACTTCTCACCACCCGCGGAAATCTTAATACGCCTGAGCTATGTTGAATCTTTTCTTCACTTTTTTTCATTGAGTGATAACACTGTTCTTTTATTAAACCGAAAGCTTTGTACCAAAATCTTTCTTCAAAGTCAATGTATACCATTTCTCTTAACCGTCCGAACCAATATTTCTTTTCATCATCGTTATTGATGATAACTCCCTGTTTTGTACCACATGTACCTATTTCTCGATCGCGTAGGAACTGCACCGGCGATATTCGCGCATCTTTGTCTCTCTTCCGCGGATCACAGTCTTCAGGCACTTTTTTCGCATTCATTTTTTTTTTAATGTGTGCAAAGTGGGCACATGCTGCACGAGAATATAATGTACAAAGGTACTTCGCAATTCGTGCACGACCTGCCGTCTAGTCTACCGAAAGAATCGGTCTCATGCTCCCTGACGTGATACATTCCTCCATTGTTAATGTCAACTATACAAAACATGCATGCTGTGCGGTTAAAGCATCACCCGTTGTATAATAATTGTAAATCACACAGTGCTTAGTACGAGCGTTCAACGTACGAATTTCCGGAGATAACACGAATTTTTCTACGCGATCCATTTCATACTCGCTCATATCATTAGCACATCCACTATCGTCGGACAGCATTTCTTCATCCACGACTCTTGGTCCATTATATTCTCAAAATTTACTTCCATTTCATCAAACACTTCAAACACTTCATCTCTAATATTCGCGAATTGTTCCTCATCCACATTTCTAATATATTCTGCTACGTTGATTCTGTCCTCAATGTTTCCGATATTCTCGAACTCTATATCGTACATTATGTCTTCAAATTCTATTTCCATTGCTTCAAATAACTTGTCTGCATTTACACCATCCATGTCCTCAACGTCTGCACGACTGGTCAGCCGTACTTTTCGCATTAAACTTATTGCGATCGGTTCGATAATTTTTAAAAGCGCCAACTGAGGTGCCGCGCGCTTATGACCCATTATATATTCCATTTGCGACTTTTTGGTCCCTTTGTTTACCCTCCCTATTAGGTCGCAGCATCAACGACGTGTCACCGATCTCTTAGAAAAAATATTGTTATCGGCGTCTCTCTCTCTTAACGCGTCGCAACGAGTCATCGATCTCGTAGTTCTTCCTAGATAAATATTATTATCGCGCTTCCGACCTTGAAAGAAAGAACTGTGAGAACGCAGTATAATTTCATCATCTACCCCTCATTGATGGCGCTTTGTGTAACAGCCGGCACATGATGTGTCACCGACCTCTTAGACAAAAGTCCACGTTATAGTATCGCGACGCATTTTGGGGTGGATGTGGGATGGCGGCGGTGGCTCGCGACGCATTTTGAGATGGATGTGGGCTCCACAGCGACGGCTCGAAACGCATTTTGAGATGGACGCGGGGTCCGCGGCTGTGATGGCGGCGCCTGCGGCGAGGTGGCGGGATGGCGGCGGTGGCGGCGGTGAGGGTGGGGTATGGGATGGTGGCGATCCCCAATGATACGTGACGTCACAACATCGCGGCATGTATCATCACATCGGTAAACATCGATAGCGCCGGGATAGCTTTCCGCGCCTCCCCCTCCCTTCCTCTGCATCTACGAGTACCCCCCCGCTCCTACGAGTACTCACCGCACCTCCCTCTAGCCCCATGTCCAGAATCCGCCTTGTTTTATTACTCACAGTCGATATGAGGGTATTTGGTTTAGCAACAGGAAACATTTTTCAAATTTTATACGAACGTAAAGTACTCGTATAAATCAATTTTTGTTAGTGCTTTTTCATTTCTTATAGACGCTAAATGGGATGATGTCATTAAATTATAATAATTAAAATCGTAAAATTAATTAAAATATTGGTATGCTCCGCTTTGTATAGAAAATTCGAAAGTGTTTCAATTTAAGAGTTAATTATAAATTAACGGAACATCACATAAAACCAGACTATTAAAAAATGAACATCGCGTTAGCATTTCAAATTTTCGATTCTAAACATCGTCTAAAACGTCTCAATTAGCGCAAAAATAATTCAACGATTTTGAATTCGGAAAGAATCCGTAGAAGAATTCTTTTATGAAAAAAATTTGTTGTATAGTATTGGGTGGATTCATATATCCATTCGGTTTTTGTTAGTAGTGAAAAACGGAGAATATAACATTGATTAAAAATTCATCCTTTGTATGAAAAAAACTTGTTTCATTTTAGCCTTCAAAAACCGAACGGATATATGGATCCACCCAATAATTGGGAAAGTATAAGCTTCTGTCTATTAACTTACTTTTTTCAGTTCTTTGGAGTCGCTGATGATATGAGATTTTTGCGAAATGATCACACAAATCTTGTAGACTGTGATGGATCTATCAAATTTTGTATTCGAGTTAAAACATTGATTATAGCAATGAACAGTCGAATACCCATGAATTCGTTAAAACCGAACGATCAAATGTGGAATATATGATATGAAACAAAATGTAATACATATATAATATTGTTCAAAAGTCTAAGATTATCTGTAAACTGACTTAATTGATCAGTTAATTTAATTAAGAAACAAAACAAGTTTGAAACATTCGGATGCTGATCAATTTACTTTCCATTTTAGAGCATGATACAATTAAAGCAACGCAAAATGGAGAAATTAATGCTAACACCCTATTTAACATAACAAATACAATGCAAAAACTATTGCCTCTGTTGAAGTTGGTTGTGAAAAGCACAAAAATGAAGTTACACAAAAAATTATAACAATTTTTTTTAACAACCAGAATATGCTTTTTTTGTAAACAATCAAATGAAAACAACAATGCTGAATAAGAGCAAACCAGAGAACAGAGAAAAGCTGAGTAAAGTAAGCGATGTAGAGTCTTCAGTCTGCTCCGAGCAGACAATGCTGCACAAAATGCAGCATTTATCGAAGTGAAATTGAAATCTTCAAGAAAAAGGAAAAATCAAATTAACAGAAAAGGAAATTAATAAACAAACCAATAAAGATTATAAAAAAACAAAAACAACATAATTTCTAAATTAATTCTACATATTTTAAGTTTATGTTGTTATTAATGTTAATTTATGCATCTGTTAATGTTTATGATCAATAAGATGATAAATAAAAAGAAAATAAACATAGAAACGGATATTTAATGAAAACTAAGTTTATATTCTGTCTTATAATGAAAATGTACAATTATTTAAAAGAGGTTGAATCGATATGTCGTATAAACTTTCATCGTACAGTATTAAATAATAATAAACACTCAAGTTATTCCGATACAAATTGAAATATAAATCACAGATCTTATATCAAACTATTTAATATCAAAGTAAATAAACAAATAAAATCTTTACTCTCTGTGGATAAAACATCGAAATTGATTACTGGTTTTCTTTTATGATTCGATCGATTCTATTTTATCTGTGAAATTTAATTATTGGTGCAATCACTAATTCTCTTGATTGCATATTTATTTAATCCTTAAAAAAATATATACATATATATATATACAATCAAAAAGAGTATAAATCAAACAGTATCTAATGTTTCCAAAATTTCATTTAAATTATGAATACTCGATACTTTAATAAATTATGAAAAGGACATAATCTCATCATCGATATAAATATTAATATGTAAATTTGGAAAGACAGCAATTCTTTTTCTTATGCTTTTATTATCACTTTCAACTTTCGTAAAACCGAAAAATGTGTCGTCGTTTCCAGTCAAGAATCCTCAATCCGAAGAAGATAGCTCGACTAAATTCAAATTCTGTTACAAATATTTGAATTTAATTTCATCTGGTGCATGACTTGTTTCTGTGAAATTTCTTTCCATTATGGGTGCGGTCGAGTTGCCACTATGAATGCTTCGAAGCATTTCAAGTGCGGTCATTTAAACATTTCGAAACACTTCAATAGCATCAATTATGTCATCGAAACGTCACAGATTTCCTCCTCTATTTCGCTTCCAATCCTACAGCCGAAGAGGTAATACAGCTGAAGCATTTTTTTAAATCCTCGCAAAACGCGGGAAATGTGTTAGGTAAGAACTATCTACTGCGAATTGATCGTGTGATCGTGAATCGTGTGACCTATAAAGTATTGAAAAACATCAAAAATGCCCGATCTAACATTATACGACCGTTCGGAGAATAAAAATAAAAATAAAAATAAAAATAAAAATATATAACCTATATCCTATATCTAGAACTATTTTGTGTATAGTTTTGTAATTTTAAGAAAAGAGGAGAATTCTAATAGATCTCGTTCCTAAATAGATATGTTATTCGCAACGCGTCTTTTGCAAAAAAATTAGCTAGTCAACCTCAAACAGTTAACGAACCAGCTCAGACAGTTAATGAATCAGGCAATGATAACTCTTATACATCTCATATGTTTATTGCTATTAAAAATAATAATTATGAACAATCTTAATCCCATAAGCATAATACAGTATTGTCATTAAAAAAAAAATATATACAATATATATATATATAATATATACATGTACAATATTTTTATAGTANCTTCTACATCTTCTTGATAATATAATGCTTCTATTGATAATGACAACGATGACAAAACGCAGCAACTCCCAACGTTGAAGAAAAAGGTATAATATATTATTGCTATATTTTGAATGGAAACATATTAACATATGAACAGAATAAATCTAAAGACAAGTACATTATTTACAAATGACTTTCGTTGGCCTCATGAAACAATTCTGTTGCTTCTTACAATTTATAAAGAGCATGAAGATAAAATGACATCTGGTAAAATGTCAGTAAAAAAGTTTTGGAATATGGTTTCTTATCAATTAATTGAAACAGGCCATCATATTACAATGCAAGAGTAAAATGGTCGGGTTAAAGAACACATACAAAAGTGTCAAGGATCACAATGCGAAGAGCGATAATAGCACTTGGACATGGCGATATTTTAATGTAAGTAGCAAAATATATTTTATAAGTAACATTTTTATAATTTTATATTTTAAATTTTTTGGAACTATCAAGATGTTCTAATATTGTATATTGTTCTAATTGTTACTTTTTTAAATGATAAATATTTTTATTTTGTTCATTTTCAATTTTATCTAAAATAATAGTGCTTACCTAAATACATTTAATATTACAGAATGAAATATTCAACAAAAGACCATGGGTAACTCCAATTTCAACATTAGATTCTGGCAAAACAATTCCGATATCTTCTGAAGAAGAATATATTGACGAAAATAATGTCCCATTATCAACAAAAACTAAATTGCCTATGAAACGTAAGTATCATGTCTCTGTGTGTGTGCATTATTATATAATATGGATGTAAAGTTTTTGATATATTATATATTGGCATTATATATAGCAATAATACTGATACTAGAGCCGATATTCATAATCCGTTCTTAATTTCAAGATCGTTTCAAGCAATGCCTTAACATGCAAATATGGCTCTCTAATTGGTTTACATCTCAGATACTAGCTTAAGACCATCTCCAAGCTTGAGTGGATTCTATGGATTTCATCCCAGTTTATTCGCTTTCGAAAGATTTCTGAAATAGCAATATGTTAGAGTGAAACAAATATATTTTCTTTTAAATTGTTTGTTACACTAGTGTGCACTAGTTCAGAAGTTCTGGAAAATCAAACAGACCTACTGTTATACATTCATTATGTCATTATTTATTACAATATATATTATATTAATTATAGGAAAAAGGCATTCTGTATTGGAGAAAATGTTTGAAGAAAATACAAATATACGCAAAAAGATGCATGAAAAAACTATGGCACGACAAGATAAATTACTTGATATTTTAAGCAAAATTGTTCAGAAATAATATGTGATACAGGTCAATAATTCTAAGATTGATTTTTTTCTAGGAAGACTGATTATTTAATACAAAGGAAGATAATTATTCTTTATTACAATTTAAGTAATTGCTAATTCTAAAAAAAAGAACTGTGATGCAAATGATTAGGAAAAGAAAATTTTTTATTTTTTTTTTTTAAGAGAACATTTTTTATGTTATTAGCCAACGTTTTGTCTTTGTTAATATATATCGGAATATGTGATTATATACATAAGTCAATGTGATATTAAAGTAAAAAATACTTATATTTTAACAATATAAAAAAAATTTCGTTATATTTTAATATAAAACGTAAAGTAATATAAATAGCGATGTAACATGAATAAGTGATGTATGTTATAAAATATGTTTTATATTATAAAATAATATATAGTAAATTAATACATATAATATTAATATATATTAGCATGTTGCATTCTGCACAATATTTGCACATGAACATATTACATATGCTGTATTCAAGTCATTTATTATGTGTTTCTCATAAATAGATTTGAACAAATATTATTTCTTTTAGCTATTGCAACATTCCAATCATTATACTCAATAATTCCGTCTCTAAATAATTCTGTTTCTTCGACTTCTATTTGAATATTTTGCATATTTTCCAATTCATCTTTTTGCAGCAAACAAATATTGTACAGTACACAACACTCTAATATATCATAAGATACGAACTACACAATTTATCGTCATAACATGTAATAGACTTCGCCAACAGTCTTTTAAAAGAGCAAACGCTCTTTCAATTACCATTCTAGTTGAAAAATAACACAAATTATAGTTTTTCTGATATTGTGTAAGATGGCCGTTATCAGGATAAGGAACTAATAAATGTTTATGTAACGCATAAGCTGCATCTCCAATTAAATGCGTGTTATTTAGAAATTTGGATTATTAATATATTCTTGTAGAGATGATAAACGAGAAACACGAGAATCGTGAACAGAACCCACATTTCCGACATAGATGTGTGTAAAATACCTTGTATGATCACAGACAGCCTGTAATTAACTTAAAAACTTAATTTATGTTAATTATTGACAAATTCAATATTGTTAATTTTTATCAAGTATTTGATATACAAATTAATAATTTATAATATGAATAACGTAACAATAAAACAAATATAATATCAAATAATAAACAATAGTTTTATTTATCAAGTTTTTTTATCATCAATTATTATCACTTTATTTATCAACATCATATATAAATATTAATATAATCGTAAAGGTTTGGCAGACAAAATACTGATGCAATGTACGATATATATCCGGCAAATGGTCATGGAAACTAATATCAACATTTGATAAAAAATAACTAAATGGAAAGTAGAAGACATCATTAAATTTTTGTAAGTATTGATAAAATATCATAATTATTAGAACATTACCTGCAAATAAATTGAATAGTATCCCTTCCGATTGACGTAAACTTCTGGGTTTATCATAAGTGCAAGAATATTTATATGACTTCCATCTACAGCTCCAATAGTATTAGGAAAACCACTTAAATCATAGAAACCAGATACAATATCTTGTATTTTATTGTCTTTCAACCAAATTATAAATTTTGACGAAAGCTTGCATAAAGCTACACGAGGCACACTATTTACTGCTGTGTTTTTAGCATTAAATCGGTGAATTATTCATCTAAAAAAAATAATGTGTTCTATGTAATTGTATTAAGATAGTCAATAATAAGTATAACTAGAATTTAGCATGCTTGCCTGTATGAATCTGAAGTTGCAAAACGCCATAAACTTAACAAAAGTTGTTTATCTGGTGCTATCATTTCCACTAGTATTATGGCAAAGTTGTTCTCCAATTTCATTTAAAATGAATTTAAATGAAGGTTTCATTCTTCAAATTACACGATAATGAATATAAATTTATAATATTTCTAATTTTGTAATTTTTAAATAAAATACATATAATAATATACAAATTAGTTAAAAATAACAAATTAGTTATAATAAAATCTGTTATTAATGTTATTATTATATACATACCAAAAATGCGATTTAAAACTTTCACTACTGAGTGACGATACTATATGTTCGACATAATTTTCAATGTTATAAATACATTTTCTGTTTTTTTCATGTTCGGAGGTTATTATAATGTCCATTATATCGTCATCATGGTAGAAATAATTTGTACATTCAAAATAATTTTGTACAATATATATTGCTATAATATCATCATTCATTTTTACGAACTTTTATTCTCACTTTTGTAAATATTTATGTAAATTTTTTCTACATTGCCTCGAAAATAAATGCTAACGCTTGGAAACACTTCAGAACGCTTTAGACCGGTCAACTTAACTAGTATTGACAACATAGTGCTACTTGACCGTTCCAAAGCATTGAAAATGAAAACGTTTGAAGCATTCGAAAGTGGCAACTCGACCGCACCCTATATCACTAAAAAAAGTAGTAAGTTTTACTTATTGATTGTTCAATATTAAATTTACTATTTCATAATTATCATGTACTTTTTCATAATATAATCTCTCTATTGTCTGTTTGACGCAATTTCTATTTTCCATTTCCATCCAAGTTGTAACACGATGTACACAATTTACGATTAGTTTTCAATTAATATTGCTTTGTTGTTAAAAATGTTTTTTTCAACATTTTCTTTCAAAATCGAAGTAACAACTAAAATCGCGTGTATGCAATGTATGCATGACCGTGAACACTATAAATTCATTACATTTCGGATGTGTAAGACGTTTTCAAAGATGGCGACTATCGGTAAGAGCTATTCTTTTCGACGTACTTCCTTCCAATAAGTAGATAAGTTAGGAATATTTTTGTTACACGCACGCTTATCGAGTTCTTTTATTCTCTTACTTCATGGTAGGAGTATATTGGAGCATATTAGAGCATGCGACGCGAATAAATCTATTATTGCAATGAATTAATTTAAACTTTATGAAAATTAATAAAAATAAATTGTAAATATATTGAAAAATAAAAAAATATAGAAAAATTAGGAAAAATATTAAATTAACTTAAAAATGTATATTTTTTTGTATAAAGAAATCCCTAATAGCAAGCTGACATCAAAATGACGTAGTTTGCTACCTAGGATATTATGTAATTATATGTGCTATGAAAATATTATGAGAAAGCTGATATAAAAGAAATTTATATACATATATGTCCAAAAAATAAGTTTAAAATACAATAAATAAAAAGAAATTTTTCTTGCTCGGTTTTCTATGTTACTTTTGTTCACCTTTTCACTTTATCATTTTTTCACAAAAATTAGATCAACCTTTCGAGGTTTCTCACACAACATTTCACCAAAGGGACAATACACGTAATACTTCCCTCTAAATTTCTACTCTGAATCATGTATGCTTGAAAGATAAATGTTTAAGTGTTTAAGTTAACATTGAAACGCTCATTTAAATAGAGAGAGAGAGAGAAAGAGAGAGAGAGAGCAATAAAAAAAAGAAGGAAATACAACGGGGCAATTTATTTATTTCATTCATGCTCATTTTGGCCAACATAAAATCAAGAGAGTTGCGCTACTGTGCTATGAGTTAAAAGGACAGAACAAGTTTTTTCGTTGTGGCTAGATTGTACAATAAAAGAAAACCAGAGTTTTCTATGTGCCCTGAGACTACTACAGCTAAAAAAAGCTGTTTTTGACGAAATTCATCCAGTGATTAATTTTTGATATTCATACTTTTGACTATTTGGCACTGATTGATCGATACAAGAAAGACACTATCCAGGATGGAAAAATTCGGAAAAACGCCAAAACAGAATAAAAAGAGCACAAGTCAGACAGCACGCCCGAAATAAATTTTAAAGGTTTTATTCAATTTTATTTAGTTTTCATGAAAGTACTAACACGTAAGTGACAAATGGGGTTAGGAACTCCAATGTCGAGATCAATGTATTGAAAATCACTAAATTAAGCAAAATTAAGATAAAATACGTTAAAGGAAAGTCTCAAAAGATGCTAATTAATAGATTAAAGTCATTTTCATTACCGGAAATCGGAATTTACTAGCGATGATAATTCGATCGATATCTCGATACATCGATACTCAATAAAATTGCAAGAAACGCAAAATTATTAATCAAAATCTTTATTATGTATTTTAAACAGCTTCAAGAACCGCTGTATTACTGTATATCTCATCAATTAAATAAATTTAATACATTTTCTAAAGCACAACATTTTACATGTCTTCCACATCGAAATGTGTTATTATTATCGATATTGAGATATTCAATGTTTTCTGTCTATCAATGGTCTCGATCACAACATCGTCGTTATTTAAAATGTCATTTAACCACTTGCGTTTTTCCAAAGAGCTGTTTAACTACATTGTCGTTAGGTAAAAAGAACTAGTCTAAGCTTTATCCCTTAGGGATATTCAAAACAAATTATTTTCAATCAGGAAAAGTTTTCCTGATATTCATATTAAGTTCAGGGCTTCCAAACAGGTCGTCCCAGGGTCTCTATCATACATTCACCAACGTATGAACTAAATATGAATGCGTGAGCATGTCGATAAATATGATGTTATCCGACGAAACGAAGAGTATTCGCTGTATTCAGTGCTGTTTATTACGTGGATTCAGTACTGTTTATTACGTTGATTTATTGCATTTAATTCAGTATTCAATATAATATTATTTGCAAGAATGGTAAGAGCATGTTGTGTTTCAACTTGCCACTCAGGGAAAAATGTATGTATACGAGGTCTGGCTATTAAATAACGAGACTGCGCGCGCAGAAGGCGTCCTAGAGAGGTAGGGTGGGAAATGAATGCAGCGTTGGATAGCTGGAAGTGTCTACCATTCCAGTACGAAACCATGTTTTTGTCGCTGTAGTAGTATTTTTTCTGTAGAAGTTAGAAATGAACGTGTTTTTTTCTCGTGCCGATAACAATGTGTAACGAAAAACACGAGCAACGGATCAATATGAAATTTCTCGTTAAATTAAAAAAAACTCCGACTGAGTGCTATAAGTTGTTGAAAGAAGTCTATGGTGAGAATTCTCTATCTCGTGCGCGTGTTTTCGAATGGTATAAACGGTTTTCTGAAGGCCGAGAGAGCACCGAAGATGACCAACGTCCAGGTCGACCTGTCTCTGTTTCAACTCCGCAAACAGTGACCAAAATCAATGAAAATGGGTTCCAGAGGGTCAAACTGTAAACTAAACTTACTATTTGACAGTTTTGGCAACACTGCGAGAGCGAGTTCGTAAGAAACAGTCGGAGTTGTGGAAAAACAAGTCGTGGATCTTGCACCAGGACAACGCACCTGCCCATAACGCGCTGTCTGTGAAGCGTTATTTAGCCGCTAGAGGCACTCCAGTGCTCGAACACGCGCCGTACTCGCCTGATTTAGCACTCTGTGACTTTTTTCTGTTTTCGAAGATCAAGTCTGCCTTAAAAGAAACCCGGTTCGAGTCGATGGAAGAGGTGAAGCGAAAATCGGCGGAGCTCCTAAATGCTCTTACAAAAGAAGACTTCCAGCATTGCTTTGACCAATGGAAAAAACAAATGGAACGGTGTGTGGAGAGGGGAGGGGAGTACATTGAAGGGGAGCATTCGATTGTAAAATAATTTTTAAAATAAAACTCTTTTTCATAAGCAGTCTCGTTATTTAATAGCCCTCGTAATACCATCCCATTTATCAAAAAGTACTAAACGTCGCAAATTATGGTTAGACAGTTTACGTATAAATCCATCAGAACTTGAAATACAATAGCTGCGAGTGTGCTATAAACATTTTCATGCCAACGATTATAGTTGTTCTCTATCTAGACGAGTTTTAAAAAATACTGCGATTCCGTCAATATATATGTCATCTGAACATGAAAATGTAACTACAGTAAGTACTAGTATGCCATCAGCAGAAGATGAAAATATAATTACGGCAAGTACTAGTATGCCATCAGCAGAAGATGAAAATATTATTATAGCAAGCACTAGTATGCCATCAGCAGAAGATGAAAATATAATTACAGCAAGTACTAATATGCCATCAGCAGAAGATGAAAATATAATTACAGCAACTATTAATGTGCCATCAGCAGAAGATGAAGATATTACTATAGCAAGTACTAATATGCCATCAACAGAAGATAAAAGTACAACTGCACTAAATATTAGTATAGTGATTCCAAATTTCTACATATATTTGAAAATAACAAAAAGATACAAGATATTTGCTCTAGAGAACAATATTTGGAATTACAAGAACAAAGACTCATTTTGCAAGGTCAAAATGATTATAATATATTGATTAAACAGCAACAACTGAAGGAGCAGCAATACGAATTAATAATGCAACAGCATAACAGATATTACAACATCAAAACTTATTAAACCAACAAGCAGAAGATATTCACCAGTTAAAGAATGCATCTTCAGCAAAGCCCGAAATCATGTGCAAGACCTGATCTTGAAGATACAGGGTGCGGCAGCATAACTTCCTTTTTTCAAAACTTAATAAAACCCATTGTATGAATCAGAACATTTTTATTTTTTTTTATAATGTAGGCGCATACCTAAAGTTTTGTTTTACATAGTTTTGAAGATCAAATCAGATAGGTGACGTCCCCCATTCTCCATACATTGAGTAAACCGATTTCTGGCGTTTGTCATGACTCTTGCCAGCATAGCAGGCGTTATGTTGGCAATTTCTTCCTGGATGTTGGTCTTCAAATCTTGTAGGGTACTTGGACGGTTCACATAAACACGGGATTTCAAAAAACCCCATAGAAAAAAATCACAAGGGGTCAAATCGGGAGAGCGGGCCGGCCACTCCAAATCGCCCCTAATTGAGATGAGGCGCTCTGGGAAGTGTTCCCTCAATACAGCCATCGATGCTCTTGAAGTGTGTGCCGTTGCACCGTCTTGTTGGAACCAAATGTCCCCTAAGTCCAACTCATCTAGCCGTGGAAAAAAAATTCCCTGTAACATGTTTAAATACCGGTCCGAATTCACTGTCACTGCGACTTCATTCTCCTCAAAGAACCAGGGACCAATAATTCCAGCTGAGGACATTGCACACCACACTGTAACTTTAGGTGAATGCAAAGGCCTTTGATGCAATTCTCGAGGATTGGTGTCAGCCCAGTAGCGCATGTTTTGTTTGTTGACGGATTCACACAAATGAAAATGGGCTTCATCACTAAAAAAAACAATAGCGTCCTCAGAAATGACTTCAAGAAGAACCTCACACGCGTTTCTCCGAGAATTGAAGTCACGCTTAGAAAGTTCATGCGCAATCGCCATCTTGTAAGGATGGAAATGAAGATCATCATGAAGAATTCTCCTCACAGAACGATCGGAAAGTCCAAGGGCAGACGCATGTTTGCGCGCAGAACGCTGTAGTGATCGCAAAATTGAAGCTCTCACTGCCTCAATGTTTTCAGATGATCTAATGGGCCGAAGGACTCCAGTTCTTCGTCTTGTCGCATTTGCAGTTTGTCTGAACGTAGTAACCCACGTAACAATTGATTTCCGATCCGGGACAGGGGCCAACGGGGCTAAATTAAAGCGATTCCGAAAGGCGCGCTGGGTTGCGATCACAGAACATCCGCTCGAAAAGTAGGCCTCGACGGCAAAAGCTCCTCATTGTTCCAACGCATGATGGCGACTGAACTGTATTGGGACATAACTTTATACTCCCGCCTCTCGAACGAGACCACTAGCGCTCCGCTACGACATCAACCCACTGAATGGCGCGCATTTCAAAAAAGGAAGTTATGCTGCCGCACCCTGATTGACTCCAAGAGCTAGAAAATTATACGAAAAGAATGTACAATTGAAAAAAGAGAAAACATCTTAAGAGACGTATTAATAGAATTGAATAACGAAATGCATCAAATTGAATAGAAATTATCTTTTTAAATTCCTTTAAACCCAGTATACATCGTAATATATATATGAAATTTGAGAACATTATTCATTGAAATTATTTTGATATCGATAATTCGATATCTAATAGTAGAAGTACATAAAATATATATGTATATATATATATGTTGAAAAAAAATACATATGTAACATTTTAATAAAATGATATATATATTTTTTAATAAAGCATTGTAATGAAAAATAATTATTTTGCTTTAATTTTATTTATATATGTGTGTGCGTATGTGCGTGCGTGCGTATGTGTGTCTGTGTGTATGTAACAATGGACGTTATATTCAGCCATATTTGGCCATTTAGTTCCAGTTTAGGGGCGCCACAAATGCTGGTGAAGCAAAACTATAGGGCGATTTGGAGGTCCTGTTAAGTTCACTTGATGTCCAACTCATATTAAAAATAATGAAACTGTAGATTTTATGGCTAAAGTTGCAAGATCTGGCACTTAATAATAAAGTGAACTATAAACAATGCATTTCGTCAATTTCAAACTATTATGAAATGTTAATGACCAATTGTTATGATTCATTTGATATGAGAATTATTAAATATTATATTATTAGAATATATTGATTTAAAATCATTCAAAAAAGTTAAGATTAATAGAAGGAATTTTGGTAGAGTTGTGTTATTGGACATTGTTTCATTAACTCCTTTTTTTCTAAAATTAAAGTTAAAAATAATTGACGTACGATTGTGGATTTGAGTTTCAAGATCTTAATCATGTAATATGGACATATTTGAAATATGAAAATGAAAGTAGGGAGTTGATGATAAAATCTTTTTTAGATCTAAAGTTATATCCCTTCTTTTCTCTGTGGCTTATGTTGTAGCTAAGCAAATATAAAAGTAATCAAATATATAATTAACTTTTTAAATTTCAATGACATAAGCATTTAAGTTTTGGATGTACTGTTTTAATGGTCTGTTGCCCGAGATATGCTTCACTCTTCAGGTCACCTGGTGGCGCCAGCTGTGGTTGGACTGTAGGGAACTACATTCTCAATACCTCACTAACGCAGCGAGTATAGAAAGCCTAGGGATTTTGTAGGTTGCGAGTTGCCTACAAGCAGTGTCAGAGAAAAATAAGAAGTTAGATAGATTATGGCGCTCATCCTGTACGGTCATATTCATTCGAGCTCGAGTAATTAAAATTCATCATTATTAGTTACAAGAAAAGTGTCGATCATTACATCACATACCTCATATCACATCACACGACAAGCGTGGGCTTGTCTTGAGAATTTGACTCATCAATCGAGTCACTTATTCCCACATTGGTGATCCCGACGTGATCGAGAGGTAGAAGTGATTGATCGTCGTTCGAGCAATATCGAAACGAACTGGGTTTCGAACTGAGCAGCAGTGCACGTCGTCGACATCTTGATCAGCAAGAAGGCTCATCGCCGACGACGTAGCCGACAAGGAGGCTCATCGCCGATGCCGTGAGCAGGAAGCCCATCTGGTATCGTGAACGGTCGCAAGGCCCTCATAGCTGAGGCCGGAGCTGGCAGAAAAGTCTAACCGTCGGAAGCACCGCAAAGACATATCCAACGACAGGCTCGCAGCGTGTCGCCTCCGTGGGAACCGGACGGGACAGCTCAGGAGCCGGCGTTCAGGACGCCATCGCCGTCGCCGCTATTGTGACCTGTGAAGGACGACATCGCCGTCATTGTGTCCAGCAAAGCGCGTCGTCGCCGCCATTGTAGTCGGGCAAGTTACGCAGTGCGTTAGTTTTTAGCGCGCGTAATCAAAACAGGAAAGTAGATTCTCCGCGTTTTCTCCGCGAGGTTAACGCATGAACATTAATTAACGATTTCTCCATTTTTGATAGATTAGTATTAAGCGAAGCGATCGACGTTTTACATAGCGTACGCGTCAACGGTTTATACTTAAGGTCGTTAGGAAATACTGATTGTTCGCGAGCTTCGATACGGTAGACGTACAGTCATGCCTCCTCCTACCTATGAGGAATTGCAGGAACTGGTGGCGCAGCTGCAAGCAGCGCCTCAGCAGAGCAATGTCGCGCGCGTGGATTCATATAGGGTTCCGAAAATTCCACTTCTTAATCAAAGATCCGGCGATATGGTTCATTCAAGTCGAGGCCACGTTCAAGGCCGCACGAATCACAGATCAGGAGACTAAGGCGCATCACGTGATTATCTCTTTGGACGCCGAAGCCATCACGTGCTGCAGAGATCTCATCGTGGAGCCCGATGAGAACGAACCATACATCAAATTAAAACAGTGTATTATTGAAAATTTTTCAGCGTCAGCAGAGAGTCAGCTGCGACAACTAATAAAAGGCCAAGTGCTTACGTCAGGGAAACTGTCGCAGATCCTCAGTCGACTCCGCAATTTGAACACTGACAAGCGATATGACGACGCCGTTTTAAAAACCATATTGTTTGAACACCTATTGCCACACATTAGAGGCATTCTTGCGACTTCCGAATGCACGGATTTGGACAAGCTAGCCAAAATGGCAGATAAAATAGCTGAGACCGTGGGTGACTCTGCGCAGTGTGCCGTCATATCGTTGTCAGAATCGAAGCCGCCCGAATGGAAAGCTGAGATGGACCGTCTGACCGCCGCGGTGGCCGCCTTCGCGACCAAGATCGAGCGGTCCGGCAGATCTCAGGCGAGAGACGGGGCAAACAAAAATCGTAAGCGTTCCAAAAGCAGAAGCTCTCGTGTCTGCTGGCCGCATCGTACTTTCGGGGCCCAGGCGCGAGTTTGTAAGGGAACCGACAAATCCCTGTGTGATTGGCCAAAGCCCAAGGCTTTAACGGACAGGAAGGCGGGGGAATAGAGTCGTCCGCCACCGAGGAGACAGGTATGGCGGGCGTTGATTCTTCTGACCGTCTCCACATCCGCGATCGAGTCACCGGAGAGTTTCCTTGTGGATACGGGGGGGGGGAAATTTCGCTGCTTGCCAGCAGATACGCGAAGAACAAAACTCCGAGCAATTTCAAGCTTTACGCGGCAAACAATACGCGTATAGACACGTATGGGAAGTCGTTCCGAACGCTACACTTAGGGATAAGTTAGAGCCCGCTCACATGGAATTTCTGCGTAGTCAGTATCAGTTCCGTACTGATACTTATTGGGGCCGACCTGATTGCACATTACGGTCTCCTTCCGGACCTTAAGGTCAGACTCATCGATTCACAAAATAATGTGTACGTGTCGGGCATTGTCAAATCGGTACCACAGCTTGCCATTAGCACGGTCAATCCCGGTACGAAATTTGCGAGCATCTTATCTGAATTTCCGGAGGTCACCGGTTTAGAACAGGCAACTCTGAATTGCAGTAGCGATGTTCGTCATTATATCATTACCACGGGACCGCCGGTAGCCGAGCGTCCCAGGCGGTTAAGTCCGGTAAAATTAAAAGTAGCAAAGGCTGAATTTCAATGGCTAGTCGAAGCCGGTATATGCCGTCCGTCCAGTAGTCCATGGGCAAGTCCCATTCACATGGTACAGAAAAAAGACGGGTCATGGAGGATCTGCAGCGATGCAACGATTACCGTCGTCTCAACGCGATCACCGTACCGGATAAATTTCCCGTACCACATTTCCTCCAATCTGCGTGTGAAAGTCATTTTCTCTAAGCTAGATCTGCATCAGGCATACAACCAAATTCCAGTGGCACCAGAAGATATTCCGAAAACGGCTGTCGTTACGCCCTTCGGGCTGTTCGAATATAAATTTATGACATACGGTCTTAGAAACGCGAGTCAAACATTCCAGCGTCAAATCTTCCGCGCATTAGGTGATCTGGAATTTGTGTTTGCATTCATCGACGACATTCTCAGCGTCGACGTCTCTTGAAGAGCACGAAGCTCACTTACGCATAGTGTTACAGCGATTAAAAAGTTTTATTTACGACTCAATGTAGAGAAATGCGAGTTCGGCAAGCAAGAATTTCTCGGCTTTACGATTAATAGCGAAGGTAAACCAACACTCGATAAGGTTCAGGCTATTCGCGAGTTTCCAAGGCCTAACACTATAGTTGAATTGCGTCGTTTTCTTGGGCTTGTCAACTTTTATCGTAAACTACTGCATAATGCAGCTACCGTTCAGACACCACTAAATGAGACCTTCGCGACTCACGCAAAAATGACAAACGGCCAATCATATGGACGCCGGCGACTGAGGAAGCGTTTAATAAGTACAAAGAGAGTCTGGCCAACGCGACTATACTCTCTCACTCCTCCGACGTAGCCGAGACGCGCCTCGTTTGTGACGCGTCAGATTTCGCCATCGGGGCCGCCCTCGAACAATGCCTGGACGACTTGTGGAAACCGCTTGCGTTCTTTTCGCGCAAATTAAGTTCGGCGCAACAAAACTACAGCGCGTACGATCGGGAGCTTACGGCGATCACCGAGGCAGTTAAATACTTTCGTTGTTTCCTCGAAGGCCGAAATTTCAAGATTGCGACCGATCACAAGCCTCTCATCTACGCGTTCATGCAACGTTCCGAAAAGACATCACCCCGGCAACAGAGACAACTGTCGTTCATCTCGCAGTTCATCACGCGTATCGAATACTTATCAGGCAATGATAACATCGTGGCGGATTCCCTTTCCCGTATCGAAGCCATCCATTTACCTGCCAAGATTGAACTAAATGAGCTTGCACAGCAACAAGAACAAGACGAGGAGCTACGGTCCATCCGCGAATCTCCTGAATTTCCGCTTACTATGAAGCGAATTCAATGGGGGCCGACGCATACTACACTTTACTGTGAAATGACCGGCGAGGCAATCCGCCCCTACATACCCATCTTTACGAGATCGCGTCTTTCACATGTTCCATGACGCGGCTCATCCGGGCCCTAAAGTCATTGATCGGTTAATCCGTCAACACGTGTGGCCTAACATGCATCGCGACATTACGAAGTGGTGCAAAAATTGTCTAGATTGTCAAAAATAACCCGACACGTTCAACTAAATCCTGAAAAATTTGTCGCGCCCGACGGGCGTTTCGAGCATGTTCACATGGATTTAATAGGTCCTTTGCCTGAGTCGGACGGGTACAAATATTGTGTAACGATTATTGATAGATTTTCGCGTTGGCCAGTATCAATACCTCTCAAAGACACCGAAGCCATTACAGTGGCACGCGCGTTTTACGACAACTGGGTAGCAAACTTTGAAGCACCCAAAACGATAACTATATCAAGGTAGTCAGTTCGAAGTACAATTTTTCACTGCACTTCTTCAGCTGATCGGCTGTCAACGGATTCGTACCACGGCGTATCACCCCGCCTTGAACGATATGATCGAGCGGTGGCATAGAAGCTTAAAAGCTGCAATAATGTGTCATGCTAATGAAGGTTGGTCACGAGTACTTTCGACCGTACTATTAGGTCTGCGTACTCATGTCCGCCTTGACACCGGCGCATCGCCTGCGGAATTCGTTTACGGAACGACGCTGCGCGTCGCCGAAGAATTTGTACTGCCGGACGACTTCACTCCTAATCGAAGAATTCCACGAGCATATGCGCAAAGTTAAGCCAATCTCGGTAGAACATAAGCATAAGAAACGCATTTGTATTCAAAAATTTATACTCATGTTCCCATGTGTTTCTACAAGTGGGCGGTACCAAGAGAGCGTTAGAGCGTCCCTACACCGACTCTTACAAAATCGTAAATCGTGTGTCGGATCGAATATTCGACATTGACGTTAATGGTACACAGCGCAGTGTATCGATCGAAAATTTAAAACCAGCGTATGGCATACGCGATGACTTATGTAGTGCAACCCCAGAGGCAGGGCAAACAACCAATTCGTTCAGCAACGAGCAACCAGCTTTAAAAACGTATGCGCGTCCGAAGAAAAAGTCACCTTCGCCATATAATTATAATAAATCCTCCCAAAATGTAATTAGCTTAAGACAAATACCAAAAACGCAATGATATGTTTTATATGGTAGACCTAAATGCCGGCATTATAAATGTACTTGTTACTAAAGCAATATTTTGTTAACCTAGTAATAAGCATAGTGTTTAGATTCGTTGTCACTCGGGGGGGGGGGGAGTATGTAGGGAACTACATTCTCAATACCTCACTAGCGCAGCGAGAAAGCCTTTTTGAGAAAGGGATTTTGTAGGTTGCGAGTTGCCTACAAGCAGCGTCAGAGAAAAATAAGAAGTTAGATAGATTATAGCGCTCATCCTGTACGGTCATATTCATTCGAGCTCGAGTAATAAAATTCATCATTATTAATTACAAGAAAAGTGTCGATCATTACACCTCATATCACATCACACGACAAGCGGGCTTGTCTTGAGAATTTGGCTCATCAATCGAGTCACTTATTCCCACAGGACTCCAGAGCTCCACCCTTATTATGCGAAGGAATAGCGTCGACTCTGGGAGTAAAGTGACGAGTTGAGTCTCTGGGCGTAATTAGTGCGAGAGATCCCGATCTTATGGCTGCGAGAGAAAGTGACTTCGGGGACACCAACCTTGTTAATTGCAACAAAGTAAAAATGAGACCCTTTCCTTGGGTCGGAAAACCAAGCAGGGGCATAAGAAGAAGAAGAACCGGAGCTAGAAGAACGGAACTAGTGATATCCGATTGGGTAGTAAAAGTGTCAGATAATACCGGATATTTTCCGGATATCCGGTGCATCCTTAGTACAAAGTGTTATTCTTTAACATCATCTTGCGTTAAATTAATACAAAAATTTGACTGGACCGTTTGAGATATGTGATTAACACAAGTTTTTTCTGTGTATTAAAATTATTTTTAAAGAACTGGAAAGGATACGGGCAGTAGGAATCAAGTGCAAAAGAACGTCGCGCAAATAATATCTATTAGGTGTTGGAATTAATTCGTAGCGTTTTACAAGAGATGGCACAAGCAGTACACTATTTCGTTGTTACCTATAGTTCTGTATACATTGTAAACATCTATCATAGGACGTCATTTGCCGTACATAACCTTTCTTGAAATCATAAATAACAACACTGTATAATTCATTGAATATGTCAAAATTTGTGCCGAATAAAGTGTATTTGCGGGGAATTTTATTACACTACTTTATTCAAAAGAAATCTGCAGCTGAAGCGCATAGAATTCTTGTTCAGACTTATGGTGACAATGCTCTGTCGGATACGACATGCAGAGACTGGTTTCGACGCTTCAAAAATAATGATTTTGAACTTGAGGATAAAGAACGTTCTGGCGCACCGAAAAAATTTGAAGACAAAGAATTAGAGCAATTACTCGATGAAGACCCATCTCAGACGCTATCAGAACTTGGAAAAATATTACAAGTTGATGAGTCAACTGTTTCAAAACGTTTAAAAGGGTTAGGAATGATCCAGAAGCAAGGACATTGGGTGCCGTATGAATTGAAGCCGAGAGACGTCGAACGACGTTTTGGCACGTGTGAACTACTGCTTCAACGGCAGAAAAGAAAAGGTTTTTTGCACCGTATCGTGACTGGCGATGAAAAGTGGATACACTACGATAATCCAAAGCGTAGAAAATCATGGGGTAAGCCCGACCATGCATCCACATCATCCGCAAAACCAAATATCCATGGCTCGAAGCTTCTTCTCTGTATTTGGTGGGATCAGCAGGGTGTAATTTATTATGAACTGCTTAAACCGAACGAGACTATCACGGGGGATCGCTATCGACTTCAATTGATGCGTTTGAGTCGAGCCTTAAAAGAAAAACGGCCGCTATACGCGCAAAGACATGACAAAGTGATTTTGTTACATGACAACGCTCGGCCTCATGTTGCAAAACCAGTAAAAACCTACCTGGAAACGCTTAAATGGGAAGTTCTACCCCACCCGCTGTATTCTCCTGATATTGCACCTAGCGACTACCACTTGTTTCGATCATTAGCTCATAGCTTGTGCGAGCAGAAGTTCACATCTTACGAAGATTGTACAAAATGGTTCGATTCCTGGATTTCATCTAAAGACGAACAGTTCTTCCGACGTGGTATTCATTCACTGCCCGAAAGATGGTCAAAAGTAGTAGAAAGTGATGGGAAGTACTTTCATTAATGTATTTTTTAATGCTCATGTGAAATAAATAACATTCTTTCATTAAAAAAACGCTACGGAATTAATTCCAACACCTAATATAAAGTGTGAAACTTCTTTATTCACTAAAATGCGCTTACATGTTTCGGCTCACTTTTGAGCTTTCCTCAGAGACAACATAAATTAACATATATAAAAACTGTGAATAAAAATTATCCTGTCATGGTGAGCTCCCTTACATCTTAGGAGAAAATGTCGGAATTAAAACCAATTATTTTTCTCGATTTGGTGACAAATCAAGTAAAATTATTAAATTAATTAAAAAACGTTTAAATATATAGGTTTGAAATTATCATTATCTTAATGATATTATGGATAAATTTAAATTTATTGATAAATTATCGATAACTTATCGATAATCGACAATAGTATCTCTAAACTCAATACTAGGGTTGAAATATCTGAATCTAACTTTTTAATATGTATTACACATGAAAATAACTAATGTTGGCTCACATTGGCATTTCCTTACATATTTATTATGAATTTATCTAAGAAGCCTTATATTATAACTCAAATTTTATATTAAATATATTTTATTAAAGATTCCACGGACTCGCTTGACTTCTTGCTTTTTATTCTTTTTCTTTTTCAGTCCAAAGGATTTCAGTCTTAAACGATGTTCAGTCCAGGCATCTAAAAAGAGAGAATCTCACAGGCCAAAAGGTCCATTCAACAAATTCAAAAATCAAGTTGGAGTATTAACGTCTACTGGATAAGTCTACTGTAGAATCCAAGCCTAAACAAAGGAAGATTCCGGACCAAAATTCAGGAAAACGGAGACAAGGACATCACGTATATTCACGTATATTCACAGACAGGATGCAAATATGTTCGCGAGCTAAAATAAAGACAGCTCGGAATCAGATTTTTTCCTATCACAGAGGAGTCAGTGGTTTAGACAGAAGTCTATGGTCAGGAGCCTTAATTCATTTTTTTTCTAATAAATTGCAAATAAAATTTTTTCTTAACATCTTATATGTTTCTTTATTATTTTCTTATCTCTATGCTCCATTTGTATTTTAATAGCAAATGCACAGATGTTGATACATAGCAAATAAAAATGTTATGCATATAATCATATCCAGACATATTTGTTCAAAATTACTAATTATTTTCATTCTACAAATGAGGAGCAGACTTTCAAAATGCGTTTTGTTTTAAAATTTGTAATTTTCAGAAAATGGGAAAGAAAGAAACTATGCACTTTATAAAATATGACAATAAATCAATTAATAGAATGTAAAATATTAAACAAAATTACTTAACAGTTATTAAAAATATTAAATAAATGCATTTTGTTCGTTTCTAGTTAAAAAACATTATGCACTTATAATGTTTTTTCAGAATATAAATTAACGATGAAAAAAAATTCTTTCTGCACATCTCAGAGTAACTTATAATATAAGTCATTCAACACTGAACACTACACCATCTTTAACTAAAAAAATGAAATTCTGAACAAAATGCATTTTAAAAGTCTGCTCCTCAAATGTGTACAGTAGAAGTCAGCATTAAAAATAAAAAGACAAATCTCTTTCGACGGAATTTTTGCATATATTTATGAATATGTAATTAATTTCATACTATATTGACGAACTTATTACAGAGACTTATTTCGTAAACTTATTAATGGATTTGAAGCGCGTGCTAGATATCTTGATTTAGCAGTCGTTGCTCCTGACACAGAATCTCTATCAAATTTTCTTTTTCTTCTTCCTATTCCCATGACTTTCTTCAAAGTGGGTGGGACTATATATTCAGGCACATCTTTTAAATGTGGTTGAAGTTTCACAGTATGCAACGTCTTGTCTTGCCGTAATGATTTCAAGTCTCGTGGATTATCCTCAAAATAACTTTTTAGCTTTTCACAATTTATAACTTCTTGTTTAATTTCTTTCAATCGCCCTTCTCGAACAGCAATCCTTGTAACGGCTTTCCAAGCATCTTTCGCACGATACCTAAAATTATCATAATTTCATAAAATAAAACAGATCAGCGTCAAAAATAATTCTAAAAAATTTAAATAAATTAAAAAATAAAGTTTGTTTGAAAAAAGTATGCCTCTCTCTCTCTCCCCCCTCCCTCTCTCTCCTCTTTTACAAAAAAAATCTTTAATATGTTGCAAGAATGAAATCAAGAAAAATCAGATTATACATACCGAAAGCCTTCCATTTCTTCCAATTTAAACTGATAAATTTTAAATAGATTCTCACAATTGTAAGTGTGCTTCAATTCAAGTTCTACTTCTTCCATTAATGACTTTTCCTTAACAGCTACGAAGCTAAGAACGGTTCCCTGGTTCTTTCCACGAGCAGTACGTCCTGCTCTGTGTACGTAAGAATTTAAATTCAATGGGAAGTCAAAATTGATTACATTGGATACAAATTGAAAATCAATGCCACGTGCTACACCAGATTCCTTGTCTTTTTTTCGTTTGCTTTTTTTCATTTTTATCACATGCGACTGTAAAAAATAAATATATTTAAAAAATGATACAAATAAAATATACTTCGTTATAACATACATGGAGAGAAATAAAAAAAAAATCATTTTTAATAAATAAATTGAGTTTTAACATAATAATAATAATAATTATTATTATAATAAGAATTTGTAAACAGTGAATGTGAGGCAATATGTTTCAAAGTCCTACAGCCCTATAGGGGCCTTGAGTATAGGGGCCTATGAGTTACAGCTAATATCCCTAAGTTCGAATGTTTTATGTCTCCGGGCAAGGTCTAGGAGCTGTCGCACACAAAATTCCACAGTAACCGTAAGACATAAACTTAAGCCGATGAGCCAATCAGGATATTGCTTTAAGTCTACGCAATCTAACGGAAATGGAAATAACAGTAAACTTATCCACAACTAATAATAAGGCGAATTTCAACCTTTCAAAGGTTGAAAGTCGCTTTATGGATAAGTTTATTGTTATTTCTATTTCCGTTAGATTACGTAGATCTAAAACAGTATCCTGATTGACTCAGTTTAAGTTTACGTCTTATGGTTATTGTTACAGAAATTTTGTCTGCGGTAGCCCTAAATGCTATGAAACAAAACGAATGGGGACGTTAAGTAAAATTAGTCAAAATGTGCTACTCGGCTGTAAGCCTGGGTTAAGAATTAGAGCATCGGCAATCGGTGTGTGTGTGTGTGTGTGTGTGCGCGCGCGCGCGCGCGCGCGCGTGTCTGTGTCTGTGTGTGCGCGCGTGCGTATTTCACATATCAGATTTTTTGTGTGAAATTCCACACATGAAAAATTGTTCATAAGCAATTTGACAATAATAAATGTTAAACTAAAAATAAGTTAAATTTTTTTATTTTAATCAAAATTTCAATTTCACACACTGAACGAATCAAGTGCGGCTAATAAAATATTCACGCAGTTCATATTTTTCTCCGCGAAGAGCGCTAGTCTATAGTTTTTCGTGCATACTTAGCGACATCTTTATTTGTTTGGGAATATATAGGAATTCATATTCGTATATTCAATAATATTCAACAGCTATATTGCATGTGCACTCCGAGATTGCTGAAACTTTAAATATTAACGCACTTATGGATGAATTTATTAAAAAAAATAAAATTCGAAGTTCAATGTTTGCTCTACGAGATAAATTTATTAAATTTTTTCATTAAGTTTTGTTTTATGAGTTTAAGTATGTTTCAAGTTAAACTATGAATATTTATAAAATATTTATAATTTCGTTGTTCATCATTTTGTACGCTTATAAAGAGATTTTAATAAAGAGATTAAATAAGTTCTGGAAATTTTTTACTCCCCCCTCCCCCCTCCCCCCTCCCCCCCTCNAGTTGTCCAACTCCACACATGGCAAATCAACAAGTCGCCGGCCATGAAAGTGACGTCCTGCCCCGTAAACCAAGATATTAATCGTTGAAGTTAACGACTATTCAGGTTAAGAAGTCACATCGATGACATAGAGACATGAGAATATGTAAGTGAGGTAGAATAAATATTTTCTACTTTAATTTCATCAAAATCGGTGAAGAAGATAGAATTCTTGAATATTATCCTTACTTTTATATCTTATTTTACTTTTTTCAGTGATATAAATGTCAAGATGCGCGCGCAGAGAAGGATAAATTGTCCCGATATTTTGCCTCTCGCATCGTTCTGCCAAATCCAGCATATACTATAGAAAAGTAGATGGATGCTGAGTCTATCTTATATGTCTATGGTATGTGCATACATGTGTACGTGCATATGTGGAGGAGGGGAAAAGTTATACTTTTCGATCGACTGTTTGGGATACTTTATTGAGAAGCAAGGGGGATTCGCGTGAAATACCCCAAAGAGTTGAAATCTCTATTACGTCTACGTCATCTTGGGTGATGCTAAGCACAGGAAAATGTATGTCAGTTGACCTGGAAATGATTGGTCATCAAATATAATCAGTCTTGGTAATGAATAAAAACAAGAACAGGATACATGTATGTTTTCAACTTCCCTTCCTCTTCCCCATGAACGTACGCACGTATGCACATACACACAATGAAAATTCCTCTGTTGTGGTCTCGGATTTCTTTTTGCTCGAATTCTTGTAACAGTCATTGTACAAATAAACATAGAAATATTAAATCAATATCAAATTTAATTTCAAACATATTATTCAAGAAACTTAAATTATATTCTTGAGGCTTCCACAGGTGTTTTCTATATAAAGATTATGTGTTTCGCGAGTTTTCTCCGTGTCCCGATCCATTCTTGGAATGCCAACGTTTCGTGAATCTTGCAGTTCACTTCATCAGGGCGAGGAAGTCATACTAACACGTTGTAATAGACGTTGTATTGAATCCATGGAGTTGACACAGCTCTAGTGGCATAATAGCGCCACCAACCTTATTTCGACGACACAATTTTAATTAATATTGTAATGTATATAATATTGTAATGTATTAATATTGTAAAATATATTAAATTAATAAAATAGTTTATTTTTTTTGGTATTCAACTTATACATAAAAAATGTAAACAAATAATTCAGACAATATAAAATTAGAAAAAAATAATTAGTCAATTTCTTATAATACATAAAAAGAAAATTACAAATCAAACATAAAGAAAAGAATATACCATGTTTCATATTGTTATTTTATTATTAGATACGTGTAACTGGTGTAAATTATAATTTGTATATTTTTTTTCTCTCCCGTTGAACTTGCAATCTGCCCGAGAGCAATAATCAAGTATTATGTATGTTTTTAGTAGTGGCGGGATTTAGGAGTTCCTATGAAAATCCTAACATATTAGNAGCTGCACTTTTGTTCATATTAAAGTAATGAAGCAAAACTCCCCGCAAAAACACTTTATCTGGCACAAATTTTGACATATTCAATGAATTATACAGTGTTGTTATTTATGATTTCAAGAAAGGTTATGTACGGCAAATGACGTCCTATGATAGATGTTTACAATGTATACAGAACTATAGGTAACAACGAAATAGTGTACTGCTTGTGCCATCTCTTGTAAAACGCTACGAATTAATTCCAACACCTAATATTAAAATTTTAAATCTGATCTAAGTTGATTGCTTTAATCTTATATTTTCTAATTCTGTTCTATTTCTTTGGATGTAAGAATCAGATCCATTGAAGTTGTACGCTTCAATCTCTTGACATGAATGTAGTTGTTCAATAATCCCGTTATCAAAGCGTTTGGGTGGTTTCAAACTAGTCATCAGTTCGTCAATTGGTCCGCATAATTTATACTGGTGTACTCATTTCTCTTTGGATTGTTTCTATATTTAAATCGTGGTACAGCATATTATTTGAGATATATTAAAGAGTATTTGTGATGATTCTCAACAACTTTGATTGGAACCTCTGTAATATTCAATATTTATTAGCCATACCCCACAGTTGAATTCCATAACTTCATATCGACTTTAATATCAAATACAGTAAGCTTAGCCTCAAGTGAGAGTGAAGATTTCCTTTCGATTAATTAAGGAGAGCTTAGATAATTTAAGTCCTAATTGTTTTCTCTTCTCAAATATATGTTTTTGCCATGTAAGTCTTTATCCAAGTGTAATGCCTAGATATCTATTTGCTTCAGAGACAAAGTTAGATCATTGAACTTAACCAGGGAGCAATTTCCATGTTATAAGGCGAAGGAATATGTATTAATTTAGTTTCGTTAACTTTGATTTTCCATTTTCTCAACTAAGTTTGAAGGTTGTTTAAGTTTTTGAAGGTGTTTCAAAGTTTTTTCTGTATCTCCATTCATTGCCAGGATGGCTGTATCGTCCACAAAAGTTGCTGACAGTATTATCTGATGTTGGGATATCCGAAGTAGATTTGATAAAGTACTGGCCCAAGGACATTTATCCTGAGGCACTCTAGCTAGTATTGGATAAGGTTTTGTTATGTCGTTTTGGAACTTGACTATGAAATATGTCAGTTAAGTATAATTTTAATATTTGATAGCGGAGATATGGTAGGATTAATTTTAACTTAAGAACAAGCTCATATCATACTCTATCGAACGCTTGTAACACAAAAAGGCAGTATTTTTTCTCCTAAATGCAAGGTTATGCTGTCAACCAATTTGTGGGTTTGTTCAATGGAATGGTTCTGGCGAAAGCCAAACTGGTGATCTGGTGACTTATGCCTACTACTTCTAATGAAAAAAATATTCGAGAAAAGCTGTTCCTGATCAGGTTCATACTTGTTCTCGAAGAATTACATACAATACCAGATCATCAGTTTAGCTCCATACCTCCACTATCAAATACTAAAATCATACTTAATTGACAGATATTTCATAATTAAGTTTCAAAACGAAGTAAACCTTATCCAATACTAGAGTGCCTCAGGATAATGTCCTTGGGCCAGTACTTCATCAAATCTACACTTCGGATCTCAACATCAGATAATACTGTCAGCAACTTATACGGACGATACAGCCATCCTCGTAGTGAATGACGATGCAGAAAAAGCTTCGGAACACCTTCAAGTTGAGCTTACTGTATACAAGTCGATATTAAAGCTTATATGGAGTTATGAAATTCAACTGTGGGGCTAATAAATATTGAATATTACAGAGGTTCCAATCAAAGTTGTCAAGATCGTCATAAATGCTAATATATTTCAAATGATACGCTGCTCGATTTAAATATAGAAACAATCCAAAGAGAAATTAGATGCACCAACATAAATTATGTGGACCGACTAGCGAACCACCCAAACGCTTTGGTAACGGGACTACTGAACAACCCCATTTATGTCAAGAGATTGAAGCGTACAACTCCAATGGATCTGATTTTTACAGCCAAAGAAATAGAACAGAATTAGAAAATATAAGATTAAAGTTTTAAAAAATATAAGATTAAAATTTTAATGCGTTAGGATTTTCATAGAAACTTTTAAATTCCGCCATTATTACAGACATACACAACATTTGATTATTGCTCTCGGGCAGATTGCAAGTTCAACGGGAGAAAATATACAAATTATAATTTATACCAGTTACGTATCTAATAATAAAATAACAATATGAAGCATAATATATTCTTTTCTTTATGTTTGATTTGTAATTTTCTTTTCATGTAAAAAATTGACTAATTATTTTTTCTAATTTTATATTATGTGAATCATTTGTTTACATTTTTTA
Source organism: Acromyrmex charruanus (assembly GCA_017607545.1). Classification (NCBI taxonomy): domain Eukaryota; kingdom Metazoa; phylum Arthropoda; class Insecta; order Hymenoptera; family Formicidae; genus Acromyrmex; species Acromyrmex charruanus. Next base: position 256,049 of record JAANIC010001474.1, read on the forward strand.
TGTATAAGTTAAATACCAAAAAAAAAATAAACTATTTCATTAATTTAATATATTTATACATTATTATAATATTAATTAAAATTGTGTTGTCAAAATATGGTAGCGCTATTACGTTAGAGCTGTGTCAACTCCACGATATATCAATACAACGCCTATTATGTGTTGGTATGACTTAATCATTATTGAAGAGGAGGCAGCGCCAAAATGATGCAGGCACAGCTCTTGTGGTCAGGAAATTGTGAAAATTACTGTATCGCTACCAATATGGAGCTGTGGCAACTCTACAAATCCTACTGAATTCGACACAACTGCCAGTAATATGCAGGGGCTCAAGTCACATTGGAGTCGCAAATGTAAATTTTTTTTCGTGTAGAAGATCGTGAAGAATCTTTATATTTATAAATAAATAAAAATAAATTGAAGTGCATAGTTGCTACAAGATTTTACATATTTAAACAAAAAGTAAATGTACACTTTAGATTACATTTCATCGATTTAAGTGTCCTTTAAATATATTGTAGAGGAGAATATCCTAAGTGATTCCCCGCAAGAATTAAGTGGGGGACGGCATTGGTTTAGGAGATACAATAAGTTAAAATTCCATAATATTATATGTAAAGGACAATATTAGTATAGGAAGTATATTATTATATAATAATATACAGGGTGGGCCATTTTAATCGATCCACTCAAATATCTCGAAAAGTAAGCGTTATACAAAAAAAACGTTGAAACAAAAGTTGCTCAAGACAATGGGGCCTATATTTCTGTGTTATTGGTTTTGACCTTGGGGTCAATTTTCAAGGTTATTTAGAGGTCAACATGACTTTTTTAAATGGGAACCCCAATTTTTAACACCGGATTCGGAAAGAGCGGGAAATTTTACGTCCGAAATGATAGTTAATAATTTTCTAGAATGACCTTCAGAAGGTCATATAATGAAAAATCGTCCAGAAGCTGTTTTCTTTGAACTTCCGAGAATTTATAGGCGAACAAATGGTTGCCTAGTCATGTGTGTGTAGTCACAAATTCGCGGTCTTTACGTATCAATAAATCAGTCGTAAAAGAACCGATTTCCGTCGGGTAATGCAAACGAGCTTCTGAGCATGTGCAGCGAGTTTTCGAGCAATTTTTTGTCACTCGCCTGGCTTTTTTTGCATGATCACGAATTAAGACCTGACTGACATATGACCACCTTATGATCTTTTACGACCACCTTTCAACCACCTTACGATCGGCTTGCGACCGACTTACGACCTCATTGTGACCTCTTACAACCGTCTTGTGTATTGGAATAGCGAAAAGATTGACAATATTAAAAAAATAGCGTGTGCAACGCGGGAGGAATACGAGGGTTCTCACCTTCTTCGCCCTTAAAATAACATTGAAAGTTGACCACGAGGTCACCTTTGCCACCTTCGTCAAGATAGTTCGACCACATGACTAGGCAACCATTTGTTCGCCTATAAATTCTCGGAAGTTCAAAGAAAACAGCTTCTGGACGATTTTTCATTATATGACCTTCTGAAGGTCATTCTAGAAAATTATTAACTATCATTTCGGACGTAAAATTTCCCGCTCTTTCCGAATCCGGTGTTAAAAATTGGGGTTCCCATTTAAAAAAGTCATGTTGACCTCTAAATAACCTTGAAAATTGACCCCAAGGTCAAAACCAATAACACAGAAATATAGGCCCCATTGTCTTGAGCAACTTTTGTTTCAACGTTTTTTTTGTATAACGCTTACTTTTCGAGATATTTGAGTGGATCGATTAAAATGGCCCACCCTGTATATAGTAATCATTTTCAAACCGATTCAAGTCTTCACATTTAAATCAACGATGTTGTAAAAACATTTGTGACTTTTGGATTTCAGATACCACATTTGAACCGCCATATTGAATTTTTCAAAAAGCTACGTTTCATTCGAAAGTACATAAATGTGTGAATATTTTGAGATCTTAAACTTTTTTTTCCATTGCATCAAATTTTGGAAGAAGAAGTGCCCGCTTGATGCGAAACGTCCCATATATATATATATATATATAAGGTTTCAAAATATTCGCACATTTGTGTACTTTTAAAAAATCCAATATGGCGGTTCAAATATGGTGTCTGAATTTCGCAAAAGTCACGAATGTTTTTACAATATCGTCGATTTAAATGCGAAAACTTGAATCGGCTTGAAAATGATTACTATATATCTTATTATATAATAATATACCTCTTACATCGATCGACAAATATAAAACAGGAGAAGGGAAGCATACTTGACTCACGCATAGGTGAAAAAAGTAAACAACTCTAACTCGAGAGTCTTACGAGATCTCTGCGTCCGTCGGCGGAAGGTTAACAATGACACACGGCAACACATACGGCGCGCTGTTTCAAACTATACAGACTTCTATTACACATTCTAAAACACTTCCATTAGGCTCCCATATAGTTGATTGCTTTTTAACTTAAAATCGATTCGGGTTGGTCGCTCTTATTGCGGATTTGTTCGATTGAGTAAACTCATTTTGTTTTCTTCCGGTAATTATGTCACTATTAACATTGCAGATTACCCGTCGTCAGAAATAGTTTATATGATTGGTATTTTTTATGCCGCTAATAATAACGCTAGAAAAGCAGCTCATCAGTATCGAGATAGGTATCCAGACGATATCCCGATCATAAAACAATTTTGCGTTTAACAACTAGAGCGCGTACGGGATTGATGAAACGCAAACGTTCTAAAAAAAACCATTAAATAACGACGATGTTATTATCGTAATCATATTAGAAATGGTACTAATGAATCCGCACATTAGTCAACGTCAAATTAATCGTGAATTAAATGTGTCTCTTACAATTGTATGTAGAATTTTACATGCCAATAACATTCATCCACCTCGAGTCTTGCTTTCACCGGCCGGATCCACCTCTTCACTGGCCGGCACACCTTGGGTAATGCTAATGCCGTTTATTTTTTTATGCCTAATACATATAATACTATAACTTTCAAGCCTCATAACTCGAAAAGTACTTAATGAAAAAAATATTTTATTATAGAGTTTTGGAAAGCTCTCGAGGTAAGTTACAAGAATATGCAATAAAAAAATGGAGGTTTTAATTCCATTTAAAAAATTTAATGTGACCTTCGTCTGACCTTGATAACGCCATCCAAGCTCAAACCAAATGATATCATCTTATCTCCCTCGAAACCATATAAACTTTTGTTTGAAACATTCTTTTGTATCTTCCATGCTTTTTGAGATATTTGCCCAGGCAAGATACAAAAGAATGTTTCAAACAAAAGTTGTATGGTTTCGAGGGGGACATAAGATCATTTGGTTTGAGCTTGGGTGGCGTTGTCAAGGTCAGACGAAGGTCGCATTAAATTTTTTAAATGGAATTAAAATCCCCATTTTCTATTAAAATGAAACACACTGTATATGAACATGTGGCAAGTCGTGCCCCTGGGCAGGAAGGGAGGTGGGATGGATCCCACTTCGCGTAAAAGTTGTGCCCCTTGGCAGGGGGGACTTCATTTCGCGTTGAGAAATGTATGCGTGGAGGCAATATGTGTCGCCTTCTGCTAGGGGCATTGCCCCCCAAAAACATAATTCAATCCACGTTTTTAATATTTTTAATATTAAGTAGCTTTCGTTTTATATTGTAAAGTATATGCAAAACGAGAGCCACCAATACTAAAATATGGATTTGGATTAGATTAATTTTTTTGGGGCAGTGTGCCCCCCCCCCCTCCGCGGAAGGCGGCACGTATTGCTTCTACGGCATACACTTTATAACGCGAAAAGAGGACTATTATTTATTCTTATTAACAAGGCTTAAAAATTCGTATAATTAAATATTGAAAATTATAACGAAGAGAATTATAATGCGAGATTGCTACACTCCAGGCCAAAAGTTTGGATACATTTAACAAAAACGTGATAAATTGTTATAAAAAAATATTTTATTAGAAGATGTTGTTACATTCAAAATGACCTGAAATTATTTCAATGCTGCTGGGCCCACGTTTCTTCGTATTTATTGGACGCAACAAAGGTTTTTTGCCTACACAGCCTTTGAGGCCTGCATTTCTCAAACGTTTTAGTGTAATGAGAGAAACCGGATTAATTATCGCGACTTCTATTCACTTCTGCATAGATTTCCGATGCTGTTAGTCGTCCGTTAGTATTCCGCTTGCTTGTAATCACCATATACCGATCCTCTTGAGGTTACTTTTGGGCGTCCTGAACGAGTACGGTCAACCAGACTACTGGATGTCTTGTAGCGCGCTATGGTAATTTTGGTAGTTTGGACACTCTTCAGCGACACTTTCACTTTTTTTGCGATAATCCTGACTGACCTTCTTTGTGTAAAGTTACGGTAGCACTTCTCTTATCAATCGAAATTTCTTTAGATTTTACCATATTTTCTATAAAATTATTAATTCACAAAGTCAGTATCAAAGCACTTGTTGAAGCTTCGCTGTCGTTTTCACTATTAAGGTTCACCTGCATTAGCATACACAAGTCCATAACGCACTTGAAAGTATTTTTATTATCGCAAGCAAATAATAAACACAAGTAGCTACTTACAGAAATTCGAGTACGCACGAAGAACTCTTTTGAAATGTTTACATAAGTATGCACACTACTCAAATTTAATTATTTCACCTCTCTAGTACATTTAGACATTTAGGCATATATGCATTTTCTAAATATCTAATGAGATAATAAACGCGGTAAGTATAAAAGAAAATACTATAGAAGCGAAAAATTCCGTTTAAGCACATTTTAATGCTGCTCGGAACAGTGTATCCAAACTTTTGGCCTGGAGTGTACGTTTAGAAAATATCTATTCTTCTTCTTCTTCTTTTATTGGCTCCGCAACTAGATAAGTTGGAACTGAGCCATTGAATATCCGCGATACTTATGTGATAAATAAATAACAAAAACAATATGAAGAATACAAAAGTCTAAAATAGTAACACAAACTCAGTTGCGCGTTTGAAGTCAGTCTCACTTTTCAAAAATGATGATACAATAACATGTCCGATCACGTCGGCAGACGATGAGCCAATTAGAGAAAATATCTATGTGATTTTCTGAGTTTGTTTACATTCTTCAAGAGATCAGTACGGCATAGAAGGATTGCAAACCGCTGTTCATGGCTCTAGCTGCGTATACTGTGGTCAGATATCTGTTACTTATGTCATTTTGAAAAATATGAACATTTCCCACTAAAATATAGTCAACAAATGCTATCCTTTGTTTACATATGTGATTTTTTATAACCAAATTAAAATAGAACGTGATAAGTTGTTTTTCCGATGTGTACATTGTAAAAGACCTGATTTTGTGCGCGGATGTAGCTCGCCAGAAATTTCGAAACAGTGCGCAAAATTAAGTTCGCTTCGGGAGGTGATACAAATAAATCAGATTCGTGTTTTTGCTGTAGTAAAAAGTTGTGTACTTGAGTCTACGTAATACAATAGAGTTTCTGTATGTAAGTAGGTATATGTGTGTATGTGTGCGTATACATACGATGTGTATGTATAATCACAACGCGGTACGGCTCGGTATTACCTTCGGCGTCGTGGCCGCGGAGTGCGGGACGCAAGTTAAGTGCGCGACGCAGCACACCTGATTGGCTGACACGCGGGTATGCACCAGCAAATTGCGATCGCGGTCGCATTCGATACCCGTCGCGAGAAACGCACGAGTTTTGCCCCGTTGTAACATGGGGAAAATGCAGAATGCGTTTGGGCACTCGACAGCCGAGAATACTCGGCGGAGGTAGAGAAATCTCTACTCCTTTGCTTCTGTCAAGGCCCAGTGATCTGAGGAATCGACGGTCGAAAACTCGTCAGAGCACGCTCTACCCTTGGATTTATATCGATGCGCGGAAAGGAAACGGAGGCAAATAAGCAACCGAGAATGCTCGGAGTACACTCCGTCACGGAAAATTCCCGTCGGTGCAGCAGGTTCAGGTTATGTCGGTTGCTGTGAACTTTCGACAGTAGCAAAGTACGTTCTACCACTTTTTCGCGCTCACGGCCGGAAGATTCGGATCTGGAAAATGGCAGAATCGGAGCAGGAGCAAGATCGAAAAGAGAGCGTGCGCGGAGAAAAATGTATTTTTTATACTAATTATTGCTTCCGCTCGTATTGCTCTGGAATTGTTCGGCGATTCTCGCCGATTAACAATACGAGCGGGAGAGAAAATCGACAGAATTCGAACAAGCTCGGATATCTTCGGCGGAGTGGCTGTCACCCGTGAGTTTCATGCGGTGTTACGGGCGCATCGCACCCTCAGTGATTGCCGCAGTGGTATTCAGCTAGTAATTACGCTAGGAATGATACACATCCAGGACACGTATCGTTACAACTTTCTACTTTGATTTGAAAAAAAGTGCAGCTGAAACTCATCGATTGTTTGTGGAAACTTATGGTGAATCTGCTCCATTGAAAACGTAGAGATTGGTTTCGATGCAAAAGTGATGATTGTGACCTTCATAACAAACAACGACTAGATCAATCAAAAAAGTTCGAAGATGAACTGCAAGCTCTATTGGAAGAAAACTGCTCAAACACTCCAAGAATTGGCTCAACAGCTCAAAGTCGATAAATCAATTATTTCATGACATTTACGACCCATGGAAAAGCTTCAGAATGAAGGGAAATGGCTGACACATAAATTGACCAAAAATGCCATTGTCATCGTTTAAGCATCTTGATTTCTTTGCTTGCAAAGCAAAAAAGAAGAATTTCTTGTGGCGTATCGTGATCGGCGATAAAAAATGGATCTATTTTGATAACTTGAAACGCAAAAAATCCTGGCCAATCAGCAATATCGACTCCAAAACAAAATATCCATGATCAGCAATGCTGTGTATTTGATGGAATATGGAAGATGTCGATTATGAGCTGTTGAAATCGAATTAAACAATCACCACCGAACGTTATCGACAACAATTGGAGCTTTGAATGATAATTAATTTGATGCAAAAACGATTATTAATTGCAAATCGTCGAAAGGTGATTCTTCTCTATGATAACGCTCGGCTTCATGTTGCTATAGCCATGAAACAAATACTAATGGAACTCGACTGAAAGGTTCTCTCAGCGTATTCTCCGAACTTGGCACCAAACAATTATCATCTAATCCGATCAATGCAACACACTCTGGAAGATACTTCCGTAATTACGGCAATGTCGAAAATTAGGTTACTGAATGGATTGGCTCAAAAGACAGACCATTCTTTCGCGGAATTCAACTTCTTTGCCAAAAAAGTGGGCAAAAATCGTAGCTTCTGAGGGTAAATACTTTGATTTTGTTATCGAAATAAACACAAAAAAATAGCGGCTTTCAATGCAACCCCCTAATACAAATTTCAGTATACAAATTTCGTAATATATCTCTTATACTAATGTATCATCCTCTACATATTATGGAATTTTAATTTACTATATCTCCTAAACTAATGTCGTCCTCTATTCAATTCTTGCGGAAAATCATTCAGGACACTCTCCCCTACAACATATCTAAAGGACACTCAAATCGGATGCTAAGATGTAACCTAAAGTATTCAAAAACATAAAAAACAACAAAACGAAAGTGGTTATAAATTCAAATTTCTAAAATAAAGAGCATAAAAAACCACAAACACAAGTTATTAAGTGTGCTATTTCATTATTATTGCAACAAAATTATTACAATACAAATAATAATATTGAATTGCGTAGCATCATATGTCGGCCAAACGAAGAGAAAATTAATAACTCGGATAAAAGAACATAAGTCGGATATAAAGAAATCGACATCTGAGATATCTGTGGTTTCACGTCATCAATTAAATGAATTGCATGAGATGGATTGGGATAACATAAGAATTTTAGATACAGAACAATCATTAATGAAAAGAAGAATTTCAGAAATGATACATATAAAAGACCAAACTATTGGTATTAATAAACAAAGTGACACGGAAGGTTTGCCTGATGTTTATTTTCCTCTTCTAAAGAAAAATCTCTCTCGCACTTGATGAATGGTTCTAGAACTTTCCTAATTGTTGACTCATACATATAAATAGCGGTGAATGTACGACTAAGAACATCACATAATGTCACGACAAATTTCTATCTGTGTATTGTTTGTTTTTGTGTTTCAACTTTATAATTCTGCCGTAAAACAGGTAATGACTCCTTGTTTTTTAGTCTGATCAAAAGAAATCAACGTTTTAATAATTTATTTTAAATTAGAATTTGGAAATTCTGGTTCTACACGGTGCATATATGACTTCTGACGTAGACGAAATAGCGTCGATTAGAAATATAACATGTTTTTATATGTATAATACACGACGATTGAAATTTATTCGGACAATTATAACACACGACGTTTGATTCGTATTATACCAATGTGATGTAACAAGGCGTTCATAGATTTTTAATTGTTTACTGAAGATGGCCAGATTGTGGCCGAAACGTTTAATATTATTATTTGTATTGTAATAATTTTGTTGCAATAATAATGAAATAGCACACTTAATAACTTGTGTTTGTGGTTTTTTATGCTCTTTATTTTAGAAATCTAAAGTATTCATTTACCAAATAAAAAATAAAATTGTCTTATTCGTTCTCTAAATAGAATTTTTCCTACAAAAACCATAAGCTCCCTCTTAAAACATTACATGTCCTTTAACTAGTTTTGTTCATTATTGAAAAAAATCGCGATTTTTTAGGGAACATCACTTTTGAATGTTTACGAAATTAATTTAGGAACCCTAATAATTTCTGGAAGTTATAACATACTAAAATGTAATATGTATAATAGCAACTAATCTGTATTAAAATATAATTTTTACAAAGCGCATTGTTAATATTTTGCCTTGCAAAATTTACAACTTGCTTGATAATTTTGATTATGTAGTTTATAAAATGTCTTTTATATATTTAAAAATTTTTTATCATTATTTATCACTAATTTGCAAATTTACATTTTTGGATCATTATCTGAACAAACTTTATCGTTTTCATAATTTTTAAATATTGAACACAAATCCGTTTTCCAAATTTTCACTATCACGTCACAATTTTGAAAAAAGCTGTCAAACAGACAAAAAAATTTTTTTATAACGTTGTCAATGATATTGCACATTTTTTTTCTACATTTCGTTAATACCATATAAAACTATTAGCTTTAAAATGTATTTTACTTCATTTCGATATGATTTTTCATTTTCGAGGTAACAATTTGAAAATAACTCTTTTTTCCATGTAATACATGGAAAAGACATTTTGTTGTGTATGAAGGGAAGATCTCCACGGATACACACAAACTGAATAAGGTTTATTTAATTAAAATAAAGATTCTTAATAAGGTTTAGTTATTTTATTACAAGAAAACGTTGTTGTTAGTCAGGATCACAGATCGAGTGTTATGACAAACGTGTCTTTTCTGCGCGCCAAATGCGTCAGCGCTAATCTATAAAACGCGTCATTCAATATCAATCGATAAACGTTGATAATAGTGTGTAACGCGCGCCCTCGCTATCGCGCAACTCACAATTTCGCGCGTATAACAAAAATGAACGAAAGTCTCTTACACATTTCATTTCATTTTAAAACTACATTATATGGAAAGTAAGAGCTTTTTATACTTACATATAAATGCACTTATAATCAGATAATATTAAATAAAAAAGCAATATGAAATTGACAAAATACAATGATTTTTTGAAATTGTTATATCTTGAAAACGAAAAATCATATCGAAACGGAAAACAATTTTAAAGCTAAAAGTTAATATTTTCGTGTAATCTTTTCTAAAAAAAAAAGATGTTAAGACGATAGTTGAATATAGAATCACTCTAATGTGAATCAAGACACAAAACCGGAAGGAAGCCATGTTTTAATCTTATCGGAAACAACTAATAATTCTTATTCTTCTTTAATAAATGATACCTTGGAAAAATAAGGAGGTCGATGCTAAAATTAGACTGGCGATAATTATTTTAAGATAATTAACTCAAACCAAAACAAAAAACGTCCGCCTCGGCGTCACCATCTTGACAAACGTGATACTACACCTATAAAAATTGCTCTCACTTATATTCACTAACACATTAATAAACTGAAACATAATCGCAAACATCAATCACGAAGAGGACTGCTTACGTCTCGACTTTTATTAGAATGACTCTAGTTGAATATATCGAAATACTATCGACAGATAGAATAGACTATCGATGGCAGTGATGGGGGTAGAAAGATGAGTAGAATGAGAGGCAGATAAATGGATGAACATCCTTTGTCTGTTTACTAAAGTCTAATTGGCTGCTGTTCCAGCAATACCAACCAATCAGACTTTAATAAACAGAAAAAGAAATTCATTCATTTATCTGCCTCTCACTTTACTCATCTTTCTACCCCCACCACTGCCATCAGTGGTCCATTCTATATGTTGATGTGAAATACTGTTGCTATTTTTCGATGATGCTGATCGATTCTCTCGCTACGCTTACTACGTGAGCGGCTATCATCGCGGAGATGCGCGTTTGACGGTTACGTATATATTAAAGGATTAATAAATATTATCGAGATAACCACATATTATACTAAGAATTGTAAAACCAATTGCAAATGATCTACTAAGGAACATTGGATTTCAATTTTAGAAAGGTACTATTGAATAGTTATTATTAAGGGGATCTCTTTTTGAGAGCCAATTTTGAAGCATTCTTTGAGAATTTTTTAATGAATAAAAATTAAGGTACACTTAAAAACTAATATAGGTCTAGAAAGTGCGTACAATGTATTGGGAGTACAAATTAGTTCGGTCCGTTTTCCAAAAGATGGCTCCGGCTGTTGTGAATGGTTCGTAGTGACAGCTGATTTTGGCGTTTTCAGAGAGGTTAGACATCTGCTAATAATATTCAGTTTATATCGTTTCGAGTTTCATATAAAAACCTTGATTTTTACTGTTTGAAATGTCGAATTTTGTGTTAACCAAGCAGCGGGAGGTTCTAATTTTCTGCTTTAATTGGAAGAAAAGTGCAGCTGAAGCTCATCGAATGCTTGTCGAAGTTTATGGTGACACTGCTTCAACTGATAAATCATGTAGGGAATGGTTTCGACGTTTCAAGGATGGAGATTTCAGCGTTGAAGACAAGCCTCGCTCTGGACAGTCAAAAAAATTCGAAGACAAAGAATTAGAGGCATTACTCGAAGAAGATCAGAGTCAAACGCAAGAGGAGCTTGCAGAATCATTGGGAGTAACTCATCAAGCCGTTTCTGCACGATTGAGAGCCATGGGAATAATTCAAAAACAAGGAAATTGGGTGCCTTATGAACTGAAACCGAGAAACATTGAAAGGCGATTTTTCACTTGCGAACAGCTGATTCAAAGACAACAAAGAAAAGGTTTTTTTGCATCGGATTGTGACTGGAGATGAGAAGTGGATATTCTACGACAACCCCAAGAAGAAAAAATACTACGCTAAGCCCGGTCAATCGTTGCCATCGACCTCAACATCAACACCAAAGCCGAACATTCATGGTTCGAAGATCATGCTCTGTATCTGGTGAGACCAAAAGAGTGTTGTTTACTATGAGCTGCTGAAACCTGGCGATTCCATTACGGGCGATTGGTATCGGCTACAATTGATTCGTTTGAGCCATGCATTGCGAGAAAAACGGCCGGAATACGAGCAAAGACATGATAAAGTTATTATTTTTTATTATTAATTTATTTTTCTTCATGACAACGCTCGGCCTCATGTTGCAAAAGTCGTAAAAAAATATTTGGAAACGCTCAAATGGGATGTTTTACCGCACCCGCCGTATTCTCCGGACATTGCTTCTACTGATTACTGGTTGTTCTGAAGGATGCAGCACGATTTGGCAAGTCACCGGTTCACTTCTCCAAAATTGGATCGCCTCCAAAGACGAGTCATTTTTTCGAGATGGAATTCGAAAATTGCCTGAGAGATGGGGAAAAAGTAGTAGCCAGCGATGGACAATACTTTAATTAATCTGTTCATTCATTTTGTTTTGAAATAAATGCATTTTTGAACACAAAAAACCGGACCGAACTAATTTGTACTCCCAATACATGTAAACAAATATTTTTTTATAATGTTAATTTTTTATAGAGTAGTAATAAGATAGCCCCGAAATTAAGCCTGCACCGTGAACACGGTAATCCAAGATCGTATTGATGATCTGAAAGCAAAAAGTGAAACTTTTTCTTAATAAGTGGATTTGTAAGTCTCGCGAACTAGGATAACACAGATCGACAAAATTTAGGGGGGGGGGAGATCTTATACTTTGAACTTTGAAAAATGTTTCCGTAATTTTAGATACGTTGAAAATGACTACGTTATCCGGTTTTTCATCCTCCATTTTTTAAAGAATCGCAAAAACAGTTTTTTCCGGAAGTAACTTTTTATTAATTTGTTCCGGCTAAACAAAAATGATATTGAAATTTTCGAAAAATTGTAAAAAATCGGAAGAAAATGACAAATTTTGAAATATAAAACCAAATAATTCGAAAAAAAAATCGTAAAAAATATCTGACAATTTATACTTATGGCTGTATGTTTCTAGTTTAAATCCTTCTTTGAAAAACTAATTTTCGGCCATTTGTTCAAAAGTTGAATTTAAAGCGCTAAAGTAGCCCGCGCGTCACCTATGGTGCGCGATATTCTCTTGAGTCTAACATATAACCATCGAATACAGGAGCTGTTGTGTAATCTTTTTTGGTCCCTAATTTCAAATCTGAAGTAAAAAATGTGCAATTCAAAATGGCGGATCCAATATAAAAAACAAGAATTTTCAAGAAAAATCAGTACATGAAAATTGATATCTGAAAGTTTTGTAAGTCTCTGATTAGTACTGTAATCACAATTGTTGAATTCAAAATAGCAGATCTGTAAAATTATTTTCAAACTCTTTGGATTATAGAACGTACAAGAGTAAGAAAAAACTGAAAAATAAAAATGCTCCGTTATGGAAATGATTTTTACATAAAATTTTTACATAAAAATGATTTTTATTAATAAATTTCTTCACATATTCTATAAGACGTTATTTTATTCAAATAATATTCTTATAAGTGCTTATTCTCTAAATAATTGTGAAATTAAAAATATATTCTCTAGTATCGTTATGAAATAATATGATTTATATATATAATAATATATATTTATTTTTTTAACCCATCAGCAGATTAAAAATCTACTAACATTAAATAATAGACTTAATATTTTGAAAAATTTAAAAAAAGTGGAACGAAAATTTTGACTATAATCAAATATAACTTAAATTCTTTGTATTTCTATTAAGAATATTAGAGAATTTTTTAATAAAAATTAAAAATCGATCTTGACGAAAATCAACTTTATTTATTTCAATCAGATTTTTCGAGTATAAACAAAAACTTGAAGTTTTTTTCATATTTTTTTCCTAATAGAGAATTTTGAGACGAATAATTTGAATTATTTTTTGTTTTTTAATAAATTAAACAGAAGTTATGTTCAACTAAACGTTTACAAAATAAAATAAATTGAAAATATTAAAAAATTCATATTTAGGATATTAATAATAGAGATAAAAATCTAAAAAAATAACTGGATACATACTTTAATATGAGGAATATATTAAAAAGTCAGTAAAAAAAATTGGCAAGGGTCGATGACAAAGGCCATCCGATTTGGCGTAGAATGCCCCAAGTATATCTGTACATATTAGGGCTAATAATTTGAATCGGGTAATAAGTTACCAGAGTTGCTCTGTTCAATTGTCTGTAGTATCCGCTCACTATTCGAAATATGCGGGTAAAACTTGGATACCCTTATTAGTCGTATTACTTGGAAGCATTATCTAGGTACCCTTAGTACATACCTTAGTTTTGGGTACCCTTACTACACATGTTTAGTCATTGGTGTTCTGGATTAATTTTTAGCACTTTTATAAGTATACAAATTATTAAATAATTTTTACGTATACTTTGACATCTTTCGAAAGTATTTGTAAGTATTTGTAAAATTGCATATTTATAACAAATTGTATATAAATTGTTATAACTATACACAGAGCGACAAATATGTTCCCGGATACGAACCACATCTCAGCAACCAGTAGCGACATCTGTGCGTTCAAACATGCATTTTAAAGGTTGAACATTTTGCTATCATCTGTCAAAGTTTCATTCATTTTGGTTGACATATAATGAAGATATGACAGTTCATGTTAAACAAGATTTTGGTCGAGGTAGAAATTTTAATATGGAACAAAGAGTTTTAAAGCGATTGATCGAAGTTTTAAAGCGATTGATAGGCAGAATTCATCGTATTCGCCCCGAATATCGTGATCCAGAAGATTGGTCTTTGTTGCATGATAATGCACCGAGTCACACTTCATTGATTGTCCGTCAATGTTTGGCTCGAAATCGTGTCTCTGTGTTAAACCATCCACCGTATTCATCTGATTTGGCCCCCTGCGACTTCTCATTATTCCCAAAATTGAAATTGAAAGGACGCTTTTTTGATGACATTCCGACCATCCAATCAGCTTCTACACAGGCACTAGAGGCAATTCCGCAAACTGAGCTAGAACATGCATTTGAATCACTATTGAATCGCTGTAACAAGTGTATTGAAGCCAGAGGAGAATATTTTGAATAATAAAACCAAAAAATATGCATATTTGTTGTTTCAATTATGATTTTCAAGCCCTGTCCGGGAACATATTTGTCGCACTGTGTATATAGTTAACAAAATAAGAAATATGTACTTTTTTCATACAAAAATGTAAAATTCTATGTTTAATAAAAATGTTTAAGAGAAAAATATGTTTTAATATCTTAAAGTTGACATTCCAAACTATTATATTATACAAAAGAAAAAATAGTTCAAGTGTCAGCTAATAATTAAAAATTTAGTTATTTAGTAACCTGAAAATGTTTTTTTAGTATGCATAAATGTGTGGTGTAACTATTTCTATTAATTTCGATTCTTTTAAGACAGCGACAATACCGGCGTCATATTTGATGCCTCGATGTTTGCGGCGATATCGTGCGAGGCTCCGCTTGCGAGTCGTTTGTTTTTGTAAAGCGCGGCGTCGTGTGATACGTCGCTCGCGCTCTGATCATGCGATGGCCGCGAGGGTCGGCAGTGTTTGTTGTTTTGGGATCGGCGCCGTTGGTAGAACGATCGGTCTAGCGACGACACCGATGCCCTTGGTTATGGCCGATTTTCGGTGGTAGGAAAAAAACCTCGAGCACCGTGTGAGTCATTCCCGAGCGAGAAGCCGAGTGCAACGCATTGCTACGTACTAACATCCTACAGTGACGATATTCAATCCCGACGTCGATACCCACTTCCTAGCATTACTAACATCCTACAAATGGCTATAAATTGAAGATATATTGCATTTACATTTTAAACAATGCATTTTATTATTATTATATTTTAAAAATTTATAATTTATTTATACATATAATGTTATAAAAAACATTTTCTTAATAAATTATAAATTTTTTTAATAATAGTAATAATAAAATGCATTGTTTAAAATGTAAATGCAATATATCTTCAATTTATATATAATATAATATATAACTAATATATTATATTATATAATATATAAATAAAATATATTGTTACGTCCAGAGGATTCTACGATTTTTTTCTTTCATGAAAATATTACATCGAGTCGGAAACTAAACACTTGTGGGAATCAATTCGAAAGGAATTTCAATCTTGTTGTAATAGGAGAATGTAATGTCAAACGTAGAAAGATTAACAAGAAGTCAAAGGATGATATCTAATAGATTGATCGGGTATCTAAAACCGCAAATCAGCGATGGAGTATAATTTTCAAGCTAACAATAGAATCAGTCCATAAGACACTTAGGAATGATCCCTATATTTTCCCCCACCCGCTGATTATTCCCATCAAAGACAAAGAAACTCATAGCATAAATTAAGATGTGCAAAATGCATAGCGGACAAAGCCGATTAAAAAACTGATAAGTCGCGAGTAATTTAAATTAGCAATTCTGGTTTGGGAGTGCATACCAGTGATTGAAGTGATTTCCGAGGGCGGCTTCTTCAGTGAACATCTGACAGAAGAACATCCTCGTCTGCTACTGTCTAACTTCCTGAAAAAGGAAGCAGATCCTTTTTAATTAACCCATCCGTCTCACCGAAAAATAAGTTTAAAGCAACCTATTCATTAGAAATTTTATTTTTAAAAATTCGAAAAATTCTAGTGTCCTCCCGATTATTAAATAGATATAAACGAGCGGAGCGATCCGTACTAACACGACGCCAACTAATCCGATGGCAACAAACACGACGGCAAACAACGCGATCTTCTAGCCATCCAGTTAAAATGCATAAAAATTTTAATTTACTACAAATAATTAGGCGAGTAGAAAAACAAGTAGAAAATTAAATAAGAATCTCTTTTAACTACACTTCTCGGCCGGAATTGACTTCACCTTCTCTAGAAATCTCCTATTCTCTAACCTTAAACCCAGATAGTCTCACACAATATCCTATGTCAATATTCCATCAACCTCCAAGAACCTTCTCCAAGTAACCATTTCTCTAAATCCTTCCAACCAATCACCCACCTTCGAACCCTTTGAAAATAATCCTTTAGACGAACTAATTTATATCTCTCACCCATCTCTCTCTCTCTCACTCGAACGACTTAGAAGAATTATTTTCTTCAAATCCACAACTTCCTAATTCCTTAGAATTTCAAATTTTTAGAACTTATCTTTCCAGATTCTCCCCTTATCAACAAATTACAATCCTAGACCCTGAAATCCAAGAACCCTTCCCCGTTCCCATCCATTTCTTATATTCCGAATTAGCCTCTTCCTCTCCTGATTTAGAGACACAATGCCGTAACTTATGTACTAACGTTTGGAACTCTTAGCTAAACTAAAAGAATTTATGTAAATAACAAACAAGAAATAGATCAAAATTTTAATTACACTTCCCAAGATTCTATTCAGAAACCTCCGAAATAATATAAAATCACCCACGGAATATAACACAATACAATACAACATAACACAACAATTTTCACTTAATTAAAACAATATTTTAGTAAACTTAGTTCAGTTTTAAGAAATTCAAATTATGTATAATAGAATTCATTAAATCTAGAGTAATGTAAGATAACCCGAATGAATTATTTCAAATCCTTCACCGGATTCCTCCTCTTGTAAGGTCACACGGTCCTATCCCAGATCATAAGGAATAATTTCCTTGACTTAAAAACGGGCGCATTATCACAAAACAGAATCATTGCGTTCGGCTGCAGACTTCTGTTTTGAAATTTAACCCGAGTGCGTTCGAGTCGCGATACGCGTGATGAGACATCGATCCACTATCTTGGTCTGAAACATCAATTCAAACAGTTCCACGCACCTTCTAATTCCTGTGAAATAAAGATTCCTTGGGCTCTAGCGTAACAATATTATATAATATATAAATAATATATAATATATAATATTATATATTATACAATATTGCAAGCAAGATTTTTAACACAAGAATGTAAAAAATCATTGTGTTTAAGGGCTAATATGTTGTTCTAAAGTTAAATTCTTTTTTTAATAATTCGCAAAATATTCCCGCAATACAAATGAGAATTAGTTAAAAATAAAGAAAAAAATATTTTTACATACAAAAACGTACACTCTATACACACGACGGGTAATTTGTGACACAGATGTGAACTTTGAAGTTATTACTTCTAGTTAAGGGGATTCCTAAAGACGATTAGTTGGATTAATCATATTGAAAATAGCACTTACAGACGATTTATGTGTCATTGACACATTACTGTATCAATATCTCACTCACACACGCCACACATACACATCAATTTCCGTATAACAATTACTATTATTATATTTTAAGTACAAGTCCAATTTTTAGAATTCCACACTATTTCATGAAAACTACTAGTCTGTTTCATAAATACAGATTGCATAGCTTTTATATGGAAATGTTGTCACGACACAACAGCTCTGGAGCACCATATTGGACTAACAAGGAACGTTTCACAATTGTCGGATACCTATTTGATTCTCAATGAAATATGTTGTTAACGATGTACGATCGATCACTTGCGAAGTAAGTGGCGAGGAGAGTACGCNGATCGAAAAAAAGTGGACTTTATAAAGCTTAAGAAATAGAAAATTTAAATCCTATATTTAAAGCATCTCACAGTTGGATATCAAGATTCAAAAAAATCTCATCGAATTGTTTCGAGAAAACTTACGAAATTTGTAACAAAACATTAGAAGGTTCCATTAATTTGCAAAAAAGCTGATGATTTTCTGAAAACAGTAAAACCACTTATCAAACAGTTTGGATCTGAAAATGTTTCTGATCAAAGTAGTTTCCAACTGGAAATGCCACGATTCTGGATTATTCTGGAAGATTATTATCATATAAATGAGTAAAGAACGCAGGGCGTGTCGTCCAATCTATATCATCTACAATACACTCATATACGATACAACCAATAATATCGTGTAATGGAAATTTGCTATCACATTATTCATTGTATTAAAAGAATCCAATAGTAAATTAGACCAAGAGTACAAGAAATCTTGTTTACATCAATAGTTGTTGTAAAAGCGTTGCCATCTGATAAAATGACTTCAGGTAATTAAATAAATTTCCTTTCATAACAGATTTTCAGATACCGTTTTAAAAAGTAAATATAAATTTGCACAAACAAAATAATATAATGAATTTGTAATCTCTGTGTCATTCCTATGATATATTTTATATTTTATTTAAGAATCTAATAACAGTCGCAAAAAAGTTATTAATTTAACATTTATATTTCTTACAGATCATTTTAAAATGATCTGTAAGAAATGTGATTAGAAGAAAATTATTTTCCAAACATTGCTTCTAATAGCGTTCTTCTTTTTGATTCATAGACGTTGTCCAATATCATTTCAGATTTAACATCTGTGCAGGAAAACATATTACTACTATGATTGTACCAAAAGGCACTACAGGAAAAATATAACCATTAAATGTCTACAGATTCAAAATTTGGAAAAATTTTGCTAAAAAATTTTCAGATATTATTTTATTATTGAAAAGCAATATAAATTTGCATGAAATAATATAATAAAAATACAATCTCTGATACATAATCAATTGTCATTCTCACGATATCACAACTTATTTAAATACTTGTGGTTTAAAAATGATTATATAAACAAAAGGTCAGAAGAATTTGAAAATCCATAGAATTTAGTTTTGACAGAACTTCAACAAGATATGATATCAAAGATTACAATAATACAGTTATAGTAAAATGTTCATAGTGCAAAAAGTCATTATGTTTAAATCATTTTTTCTTCGAATATCATTATTGTAATGAGTATGAATAAATGATACAAAATATAAATTTGTTGTGTAAATATTTAAAAATTATTATGTAAATGACAAATAAATAAGATATTAAAGCGTAATACCGAAAATAACTTTAACAGAATAATCTTAAGATATTATAAGGAAATAATATATAGAGATGAATAAAGAACAAAAGTTTTACTCACTTTAAGGAGAAATAATAGAAACTATCTTAATATTATTANCTTTCATTCTTACGAAGAAGCTCAAAAATGGATCGATTCTTGGATAGCCTCAAAAGACATGTCGTTTTTCCGACGCGGGATTCATGTACTGCCAGAAAGATGGTCAAAAGTAGTAGAAAGTGATGGGAAGTACTTTCATTAATGTATTTTTTAATGCTCATGTGAAATAAATGACATTCTTTCATTAAAAAAACGCTACGGAATTAATTCCAACACCTAATATTTACAATCTGTAATTCTAAAAATATCAATCATATTAATTTCCTTAATAATCGATTCGATTTATTTATCTTATTGTTTCAACAATAATTACTTATGAGCACAGATAACATATATACGGAAACGTTTATAATTAATTTTCAAAAATGATATATTGTAATGTAATTCCATTATACACGATTGAATTTGGGAAAAAATAATCTAATTTGGTAAACAAAATTTGAAAAATTTGAAAAAATTGTGAGTGGCGAGGGTATACTGTAAACAATAATTTTTTAATTTTTTTTCTTCACAACTTTAAAGTACTTTTGAAACCACAACTTTTATTTAAAAATTTTTTTTCCATCTTTTATACTTCCGATGATATTGAGCTCGAAAGAGAAATACGATTTTTTTTTTCAAAGGAGTGTTTCGCTCCTTAAACATGAGTTAGCGCACGTATTAAAAAATAGGTATTTTTAGATTTTTGTGTTTAACAACACATTTCATGGAGAAATCAAATCGGTATCGAACAATTGTGAAACGTCCCTTGTAAAAAATGGTAAAGGTCTCAATTTCGAAATTTTTTTAATTCCCAGCATAGACTCCACCTCGCAGACATGTATTAACGCATATACTTTAATCCTAAAAAAGTAATTGTTATGCAAAAATTATGGTAAACTTTTATATTAGGGGACTCCTTTTAGATTACCTTAACCATGACATATGATATAAAGATGAAGGTACTGATCAACTTTTCCTTATAAATTAATCGGCGGTCTCTTATAATTTGTAATATAGTTAGATCTTCGCCTTACTAAATGACTCCCTTCTATCAAGGGAAATGAAAGTCGGACGCCCCCTTAAGCAAAGGGGGAGGTGGAGTGGAAGTCGCTTCGCGTGGAAGTCGCGCGCCCCTAAGCAGGAGAATAGGTAGGATGGGAATCGCTTCGCGTGGAAGTCGCGTGCCCCTAAACAGGGGGGGGGGTGAAAGTCGCTTTGCGTGGAAAGTCGGGTGATGTACAGAAAATAATGAAATTTTGAAAATGAGTTTTATGTAAATATATCTCGAAAACTGTAAGAGACCACCGATTAATTTATAAAGAAAAGTTGATCAGTACCCTCACTTCTATAACATATATCAAGGTCAATCGAAGAGGTGTTCCCTCATATAAAGAAATATCAAAATTGTATTTACAATCTGTAATACATTTGTTTAGTCGATAACACAGATTTTAGGATCTCTCTCTCTCTCTCTCTCTCTCTCTCTCTCTCTCTCTCTCTC
>JAANIC010001474.1:277193-319851 GCA_017607545.1 Acromyrmex charruanus
ATACCTACAAATTGAGGCAACCAAAGCACAAAACTTGTTTTCTACATGCCAAACTTATTAGGAATAGAAAATAGACCAATATTTGACCAGGTGTTTTTAGTACTTCAAAGAAAAAAAATATGCAAGATACGAATGATCCAAAGATGTATAAAGATAATCGTATTATCTGAGTACTCGTATTAGATTACGTTACCCGATGACACGTATGTTACCTCGAGTAATTTACTCGTATAGTTTTTTGTTTTTTCTCAATAAAATGCTATTTTCATTAATATCAAATCTTTAGTATCAATGATCGCATATTCCTGAAGTAATCGAAATTAGTGCCATTAATTATATTTTGTTATCGGAAAAGTTGCATATGGATGTATGCCATTCCATCAGAAGATGAAATACAAAGGCAGCTTATAAAATATATGGCTTTATCGTACAATAGATCAACATCAATATTAAACAAACACAAAATTCAAATATAAACACAAATTATCTTCAACTCTTATAGATGATGATGAGTCCAGGTATAAAAGTTTTTCTTATGTAAATTGATAGAAAAATAATTCAAAGAAATTAAAAAAAAATTTTAGTTATGTCGGAACTTAAATGTTTAAGTAAATACATAAAATTACTTTAAATACGAAGCGCTACAAAATATTGCCTCGGCCGGGAGTCGAATCCGGATCTCTTGCATTCCGTGCGAGCATCCTGAGCTTATAGACCACCGAGACCTTAAAGTAATATTCTTCGCAATAACTTGCTCAGGACACTCGCATGGAATGCAAGAGATCCGGGTTCGATTTCCGGCCGAGACAATATTTTCCGCAATAAGTTTATTACAGTTTTTTAAGATTAATTTGAGAAATTTGGGGGATTATTAATATTTCAGATTGATTGCGTTGAAAGTCCGACAACCATATCGGCACGTAATTATCATTTCTGAAATTAATTAACATATATATTAATTAATATACAGGGTGGGCCATTTTAATCGATCCACTCAAATATCTCGAAAAGTAAGCGTTATACAAAAAAAACGTTGAAACAAAAGTTGCTCAAGANTTGTAATTTTATGTATTTACTTAAACATTATTTAAGTTCCGACATAACTAAAATTTTTTTTTTAATTTCTTTGAATTATTTTATAATCAGTTTTCTGAAGCCTATTCTACATTGTGTTCTTTGTTTTTTGTTTTTTGGTTTTTGCCTCTTGCCTCTTCCCTCTTTGCAACCATTTTATCGGCAATTGTACAATATTTCTTGCTATGTATTTTGTGTTTCTTTCGAATTTGTTAACTTTTATCGAGCGACATAAAAAACCGAATAAGAAGCGAAAAGACAAGATGTAAAAAATAGCAAAAAGCAAGAGGGCCATAAAATATATATCTGTTCTTGAAAATCATCTTTTTGCGACCACTTAAAAACCTTTAAATTTTTATTTTCCCTCCCTCCCACCCTTATTTGGAATCGAAAAGATAAAATCCAAGTTCGATTCTGCTTCGTTACTACATTTTTCATTATTAATATCATTACTCACCGACATATAAGAAATTTTCTGTCGGATGTAAGATTTAATTTTCTCCGCTTTTATATCTTTTTTTTTGCTTCGTATAAGAAAAGTGATTTTCAGTTATTCGTTTCTTTTTTCATGGCGTTTTCTGAGAATTTGAATTGATGTCGATGGAATTGGAGATTCGATAGTTTCTTCCAATGAGTCGGCTTCAACGCCAGCAAAAAATACAGAGAACTTAAAAAATATTCTTCGCAATTCTCATTAATTACATAAAAGTATACTGAAAAAATTTAATAAATTAAAAAATATTTGTTTAAATACTAATAAATAAATATTTATTAAATGTAAACATACATTTATCTGATAAGAGAATCATTAATTTAATTTAAGTGTAATTTTTTTATTTTGAGTAATTATATATTTATTTACTGTAAGTAAATATTATGTAGGATTATTTAAACAATTATTTTTAAAATTGTTATTAAATTTTTAATAAAATAGAATTATTAAATATAACAATTATACTCGATATCTTTTTCCCAAGTTTACAAACGCGTTCTTTACAGATTTATATAAATGATTATCGATTTCTATCCATTTACATAAGAAAAACTTTTATACCTGGACTCACCATCATCTATAAAAGTTGAAGATAATTTGTGTTTATATTTGAATTGTGTTTGTTTAATATTGATGTTGATCTATTGTATGATAAAGCGTCGTCACATATTTTACTACCTTTGTCTCATCTTCTGATAGAATGGCATACATCTTTACGCAAAACGTTTTTTAACAAAACATGATTAATGGCACTAATTTCGATTACTCCAGGAACATGCGATCATTGATAGTAAAGATTTAACATTAATGCGTGAAAATAACATTTTATTGAGAAAAAACAAAAAAATTGTACGTGTATTATCGAATATCGTAATCTAATACGAATGCTCGGGTAATACGATTAATACGGGCATCCAAATAATATTACTAATGCAGGTACCAGAGTAGTATCCGCATGTTTCGGATAATGAGTACCTGGATATCCGGGTATCATTAACACTAATATACACGCACGCACGCACGCACGCGCGCACGCACGCACGCACGCACGCACGCACGCACGCACAGAGTAGCATGAATATACGGCCCCATTCGTCCCGAGCAGGTAGAGTGAACTGAATAGACTAAAGAAAGTAGACTAAACTGAATAGAAAAATCCTTTACCATATTTTATAATGCTCGCAATAATTAACGAGATATTAACGTTTAAAGATAGCCGAATATGCTGCACGTGCTCTCGACCAATTATTGCCGAAAGTACGGCCCATCGAGCGCGCGGGCCGCGAGGAGCGGGGCTTACCGTCGCGAGCATCTAAGTTCAAAGGGCGCGGCTCGCCTACTAGGCCATTCCCGCTCCTCGCGGTCCGCGCACCGTGCGCTCGGTGGGCCGTACCTTTGACAATAGTAAGTCGAACGGACGCGCGTATTCAGCTATCTTTAAACGTTAATATCTCGTTAATTATTGCGAGCATTACAAAATGGTAGAGGACTTTTCTATTCAATTTAGTCCATTCTACCACGCGTATTTTTCAAAATTGTGACATGATAGACAAAGTTGGAAAATGGATTCATTTTCAGCAAAAGTAAATATGTATTAAAAATAGCTCAAACTGTTAAGACAAATTTTTTTTCACAGAATAATGTAAATGAATTGGTTGCCAAATTATTTCATTTAATATTAAATATAGTAAAATGTAAGTAATGTAAATGTAGTGAATTATGCGGTAAAATATAATAAAAAATTCTCTCCATGTACATGTATATTCTTACCTCTTCCAATATTTTCTCATCCGATGCTATTATAATGTCATAAGTGCCACTGTTAAATTGTGAAACTGCTCTACATCTTGAAGTTGCTGGTAACTCGGAATTTAAAACACAAGTTGGAATACCAAATTGCTCTAAGAATAATTTCAATTTATAGCATCTATCCACAGTATGTACAAAAATTATAGATTTGCCCCTGAATGAAAAATAAAAACACATAATATTTTTGCAATGATTCGTAAACATCATTTTCTATTAGAAAATATTATATACTTTACTAAACTTATTTATGTGTAAGATACCTAATTAAATGTAGTTTTAATAAAGCATATAAAATGGCAGCTTTATCATTTTCTTCTGCAGCCAAAGTATAGTGAGCCAATTGTGTAGGAGGAGCTAATGGTGGCTCTTCTAACTTTAAAATTGCAGGATTGTGAAGAATTAATTTTTTTAAACTTTGAACATCTTCAGACAATGTAGCAGAAGCCAAAACTGCTTGATATACCGTTGGTAGATAAGCTAATACAGCTTTTAAGTCCTTTTCGTATCCAAATGAAAATAGCTGTAATAATCAATGTTATAAATATGTATTAAATGAATCTGACTAAATTTAATTTGTAATGTTTGTAACTTCTATACTATATGAGTACAGACATACCAAATCAGCTTCATCAATTATTAATGTATCGAGACTATGTTTCAGCATTAAATTTTTTGCTTTTAAATGCTGTAGCAATCGACCTGGTGTAACCACAACAATATCTGGCATATCTCTCAGTAAAAGTTTTTGCGCATTTAAATCCGTTTGTAAACTAAGATCAATTGTTCTGACTTCCCTACAGCATTTTGTCGTTAAGCTCACGATAACATCATGAATTTGCCTGCACAATTCCTTGCTAGGTGCGATGATCAGGCCTTTGATCTCCTGTTTCTCTTGTATCCGTTTGTTTATCAATATTTTCTGAATAAGCGGTACTACAAAGGCGGCAGTTTTACCCGAACCTGTACGAGCCTTGATTAAGAGATCCTTTCCTTCCAATAATAAAGGTATCACTTTGTCTTGTATTAATGTAGGTTCCATCCAACCTAGTTTCGAGATAGCCTATATAATTTAATTAATATATTTTTTAATCTATATTTCTCTTAGATTATTCTTATACTTGTTGTTTTGTATATTTTAAACATATTTATAAGAACTTGCTTAGGTTCGAAAGAACTTAACTTTTGAATTTGTCATTGTTTAACCGTTTAAGTACCAGAGATAATTGACGAAATAATGCAAGAAATAAGCGTTCAAATAAGTTCTACAGCTTAATTTCCTTAATTCTCAATTACATGTTTCGTTTTAAAGTCTTAATTTACATGTCTGGATCCAAGTCACCCACGACGTTTTTGACTAGCTCCGTAATTATCATAAATCTCAATAGAAAATATATATTTTTTTTAATGAAATGCCAGAATGTATAGAATCGAGATATCAAAACATAAAAAGATTTTGATAATAATGGAAAAAATATTAAAGAACAATTTGTGAAAAAAGTGCAATAATCAGTTTTCTTCAAAAAATCTTATCTTTATGATAAAAAAAGATATAAATAAAAATAAGTAGTGTTTTGAAAAGACGAAAATGTAAACTTTAAGAAAAAAAAGTTATATTGATTCATCCCAAAAAGTATTATATAATTATTTGCACGACTGAAGTGGGAGCATTTGTACATGCTCGGAAAATGATATCGGAGATATGAGTATTTTGTTCTTTAAAAAAAAATGCAATGAAAATATTTTATATTAAATATACAATGATTTCGATATTATTTACTCACGATTTTATAATTCTGAGAAAAATAGAGCGATCGTTTCACGCTTCTCTGGCAGAAATGTTTTTTTTTTACAATGAATATATGTTTCAATTATAAGAAGACATCATATATATTTGAATACAGCACTAATAAACAGGCACTTACTAAAAACGAATTTTCATTTTCGGCAAAAGTCGTATTGACGGGTCCAAGTCACTCAAGCCAAACTTTTATTGCACAATTAGCGTCAAGACAACAATGAAACAATTGCATCACGGCAATCGACAGAGAAAGGTTCCAAGTGTTTTTCCCCCCCCCCCTCCCTCACTTCAACTTTACAATATTAACCGTATAAAAATAGCGACAAACTAAAATTTTCACCCAGGTCCAAATGACCCACTCATATGTTGAGGGTTAATACATTTAATTTTTAATTGTTAAGGTACAATTAGCTGTTACTAAACCAAACTATTCTTTAATGCAAAGTAAATGTTCAATAATGAGATAACAAAAGAAAGTAACAGAATTTGTTAATCCTTTATCATAATAAAGGAGTAAAGAAATGATTTGATTTAAAATAAAAAAAGACATGATTGCACTTCTTAGCATTCAAATAGCTAATTACATATATACTTGAAATAGGAAAAAAATATACAATTCATTGTTCAGCCAGCAATTAAAGCAGTTACATGAACAAATGAGCATTGAACAGTAAAAATTACTAGTTTTATCCAGGGTTGATCAAAATAGGTTTTTTTTTCTTTACAAGACATTCACTTTTTTTTGTTTAAAACGTGCTTTTAATATATTAAATATATTTTAGCTGTTTTAAACAGCTTTAGAAAAAAATCATTTAAAACAAAAAAAACACGTTTTATACAAATATAAAATATATATAATATATATTAATTATATTTTATATTAAAGTCTGTATTCATAGTCCATTCTTAATCTCAAGATCGTCTCAAGTAATGACATCAAGCATACACTACACACGCACGCACGCGCACACATATGTATGTGTATTGTATATGCTATAGATACGCAAATATATCTATATGTTTCACATATCTACAGAGAGAAATAAATTTTATTATATTATATACTCAGATTAAAATTATTTAATAATTTAATCAAATTTAATATTTCACAAATTTATAAATATTGTATAGTAGAGGAGAAGTATTATATGTATAATAGTTATGGCTAGCGTAGATATTGTAACCTCTCTTTATATCTGTTACATAGCGAATCCTAAGGATTATTTATGAAATTATTTGTTAAGTAACTCGCCGTTGTATACCATGACTCTAATAATGCTAATATGCCAATACTCAATAGCCAGCACTTATTATAACGAATTTTTACTTTCAAGTATTTGAAACGTTTTTGAAGTACATTTTAGCACTTAATAACACTTACTTCCTCATTTTTCTTAAATTTAAGCGTATTATCTCACGAATATGTGTATATTTGAGTATGTTTATGTATACTACATGGGCTGAAAAGTCCCGGGATTTTTAAGTGACCAGATGAACCTCTCGAAATGAATCATGTTCATTTTCTAGTGGCGCCATTTATTGAAAAATCCCGGGA
Source organism: Acromyrmex charruanus (assembly GCA_017607545.1). Classification (NCBI taxonomy): domain Eukaryota; kingdom Metazoa; phylum Arthropoda; class Insecta; order Hymenoptera; family Formicidae; genus Acromyrmex; species Acromyrmex charruanus. The sequence goes on from JAANIC010001474.1 coordinate 283,923, forward strand.
CTTTTCAGCCCATGTAGTAATTGTTTACTATTTAACATTTTATTTAACTGTATATATTTTGAATTATGCAAATTTAAACAATAGCATGGCATTTTGCTAATGTGCTCCTTTATGTGTATTGATTATTCATGGCTTCTTTTTTGAGATTTTTACAATATATCAAAATAATTATTCCTTGACCTAATTGTAGTTCTAATATTAATCTATAGTTTACGTTACTATAGATTTTTAGTGTACCTATATAAGGTATCTATATGTACATAACGTTATATGTATATGTATATGTATACACATTTGCATATATGCATACATTTTGCAATATTCTACTTTTTTGTTAATTTTGCAAACTGCTGTTTTCTAAACAAAACTAACTTTTTAAGACTATTTTTATAGAATATACTATTTTTATAGAAGGCCACATTATCATCCATGTTTCTCTTCGATTCGCAATATTCGATTATGCAATGTCGCCACATTTTTATTAATAGTGTCCTAAGTAATAAATGTTTCGTAATTTTGTGTCCAGAATCGATTCAACACATTTTAACGAATGTAATTGTCAAATTTTAAACTTAAATATTCATTATTAATCAAGTAAACCAAGTTATCGTGTAAAATGTAACTGGGAAGCCACTTTCTCCTCTACTAAATAGTATTAAAAACACATAAAGAAAACATTTTAAACATTTGTTTTAAATTGTTTTAAAAAAAGCATGTTTAATTTAATCTGATGTTTAAAATATGTTTTAAATATTTATTTTAAAAAAAAGTTTTAAACAAAACAACCCTAGTTGGATGTTGAAATTTTTTGCAGATAAAGATAACATCATGGTAACATTAGAAAAAGATAATTATAAATATAGACTGAAAGAAAACTAGAAGAACTACAAGATACAAACACATATGAAGTTATTGTTAAAAATCCTATTAAAAAACTCACAACTTCTTTTGGTAGTTTGCTAACAAGATGGAAGAAAAACAACTATATCAATAATTCAATTTATAAACAATTACACTGCAGTGATGGGTTACTTCCGAGGGCTTATAGAGTGCCAAAAGTACAAATTCGACAGTCCTCTTAGAATTATCATTTCTTCAATAGGCAGTCTTTAGGCCGTTGCATTCTTTAGCCGGGTTCATATCATATATCACAATGTCATACAATATCATGTAAACAAAAGCAGAGAGTAATAAAAAAGCTTTCAATTAGTTGATAAACTAAAAGAAATAATAATTGAGGACGATTACAAATTAATATCATTAGACATAGTATTGCTCTTTACAAATGTACCTATAGAATTAGCTATGGATTCTGTTAACGACAATTGGGAATTCTCTGCGGTCTACCGAAAGGTGAACTTTTGACAGTAGTCAGATTTATTCTTGACCACGTTTTTTTATTTTTAATTATATATAAACAGAGCTTCGGCACACCCATGGGCTCTCCGTTGTCACTCATCATTGCAGATTTAATATTGCAGAGATTAAAACGTAATGCATTATTGTCATTTAACAACCAGCTACCGTTCTTCTATCGATATGTAGACGATTTATGCATCGCGATCCCGACATCTCAAATTCTTTTCTGCAATGTTTCAATTCGTTTCATCCTTGTCTTCAGTTCACGTTAGAAGTTGGAGACGACTCATTACATTTTTTAGATATCACTACCATAAAAAGAGGAAAATTTTTAAGTATTGATTGGTACCATAAGCAAAGTTTTTCGAGCAGATATTTAAATTATTATTCTAACCATCTCTCAAAAAAGAGGCACCATCATAAGTTTAGTAGACAAAGTAATATTATTATCGGATGAAGAATATTATACAAAAAGAATTCATTATCAACATCTTAATTGAGAATGATTATCCACAATAATTTATATTCGACACCATTAACAAAAAAATTTGAAATCTTTTATAACGAGATACTAAAATATTAAGACCTAACATTGAAAATTCAGATAACCAAATCTCATGGTTCATAGTCCCGTTCATTCCTTTAATTACAGAAAAATTCAAACAATTTACAAAATTCAACAATTAGCACAGACACCAAAGTTTCTTTTTACAGTTCCAACAAAATACATAAATTCATAAAAGTCCAAAAAGATTCTCTCTTCCACTCATCTAACAGAAACGTAGTTTATAAACGTGCAAAGATTATGATGCTTCGTATGTCGGACAAATGAGTAGACAACTAAAAACTAGACTTACAATATATCGTAATCACATTCGATAAAACAAGTCTAGTCGTTCTGTGATAATAGACTAGATCTAGGACACGAATCCAAATGGGAGAATACACTCTTCCATTAAGAGGTTTCATTTTAAATTTCGCAGCATTTTTATCTGTTATAGATGGAGTTGTCGTACTTGACAATTGTCGAATAAAAACTATGTGGTTAACAACAATGGATTGATATTCGCTTAAGCAAAACATAGAAATAGTGAAAACTCACAAACACTCGTAAAAATTTCGCGAAGTTCGCAAAATCCATACCAATTTTTCGGTCGTAGAGAAGCGCCTTCTCCAGCAATTATGAATTTAATCGATAAATTTGATTGTCTTGCCAGGTTAGCAATGTTAAGAACCCAACATGTGCTCGACCAGCCAGATCAATCAAAAACGAAGCTTTTTTTCGAAAATAAAGCTGGTTGCGTCACAGTTGAATGAATTGCGCTATCGAAAAACACTGACAGATTTTTTTTACCTGAAATTGAAGAACTGAACCTGGACGATGTTTATTTTCAGCAATATGGAATTACATGAAGAACCTTGTTACAATACAAAAAACAATTAATCTCAGAAATGATTAATATTAAAAAACAGAAAAACAGCATAAACTTACAGATAGATACAGAGGGTCTTCACAAGGGTCTTCTTTATATACCAATCATAAACAAAACATGACTTTGCAACATCATGATTTATGTTTTAATATATGATTTCTTGCAGTAATAAAACACCGCAGTAATAGACAACCACACACTAATTTTTATTCTCGTGTGATTTTTCATTTTTTGTATATTCGTATATAATTTAATAATGTACAGCATACTTTTATACAATGATTAAAATTACTAGTATTCATGTAACATTAATGAGCACCAAATATATGTGAAAGATTATTGTATGGTCATTTCGGTAAGTACACCAAATGAGCGATGATATTGTTTATATATTTCATTTATAATTCTAATCTAATTAGAACACTTGAAAATTTCTAAATCCGATCATTCAACCAAGTAAGAGCAATTTCATCCTACTTCCTAGCTATTGATTATTGGTCTCATTTTATTACATTTTTGTTTGTTCTCTACGAAAAAATTTCAACATCCAACAATATTATTACTGCGCATATTTTGAATATCTGAAGAAGGCACAATCATGATGCCGAACATGTCATATTTATATGTATATTATAATATTTAGAATATTTGACAATTTTAGTATGTAATTACACATATTTTTATAATTTTAAAATTGTAAATTTAAAAATTTTAAGTTTCATAATTTGACTGTTGTATGCCCTATATTTCTTGACATTATTATTAAATAATTTTTGTCTCTCACTGTTTTTCTATAAGATTAATAATATTTGAGTAAAAAATTATTATAAATCAATATTCAGCGATTTTTAGTAATTAATATCTTGTTAACTTTTGCGAAAATTGCAAAATGGTACAGGACTCTTCGATTCATTGTCAGTTTAGTCCGCTCTATCTACACAAGAGTGCTTAATAAAAAGTTTCGGGACACCCTGTGTGTGCTTGCGTGCGTGCGTGCGTGCGTGTGTGCGTGCGTGCGTGCGTGCGTGTGTGTGTGTGTGTATGTGTTTGTGTGTGTGTGTGTATTAGAGTTATTTTAACAATTTTTTAAATTGTTAAAATTAATCAGGACACCCCCTAAATATTCAATATCTCAAAAAAAAACATCAGATTCTTTTTCAAGATTTTTTTGAACAATTTTAAGGGGATGCTGGAGTAGTCCTGTTTTACCGATAAAGTGTGATTATTTTCATTTATTCGTTTCTCTTAATTGCATTTACAGATTGAAAAGTCCTCCAATTAATAATAAAGTATCGACAACAACACTGGGTGCCAGCTACAATTTAATTACGAAAAACGAAAGAAAATTAAAAATTATGGTTTTTCCGATTCTGCAGTCGACTCGTCACAATATGTGCTCCATATAAGAATTTTAGACTTTGAACGTTTAAAGTAAGTAGCTAGCGCCCTATAAAAAAACCTCAAAAAACAATACTATGCTTGTAGAAATAAGCTTAAGGACTTTAGTATAAGAGAACGGAGTCTACAAAAATTTCAATTGTATGCTACCAATAAAATTGACATAAAGGCATCGAGCACTATTTTAATTCCTCGATATTGTGACAGCGGCGCTGTCATAAAATGTGCCTCGTTGGATCATTAAAACGATCAGAATTATCGACCTACTCAGGCTCGTAACAAGCTTCTTACGTGCTCTGGTTAAAAATTTTTCTCCTGAGAGGAATGTAATGATTAAAGATGAAATGAAATTATAAAATAAATTAGATTAGAAATGTAATAAAAGAAATTTAATGGTCCACAAATGCAATGATTAATTTATTGAATAATTTTCCAAAATTAAAATAAATCTTATATTTGTGGAACCTAATACATGTTTTCGTCCCTGAGCTAAGATGGTAATGTAGGAAATGGAATAAAAATGTTGATAATTATCGATCCAATTTCTTGCATGATCATATCACTTAGAGGACGCATTTTATACATTAAAAATAAAAATCTGTAATATCGACCTCTATCAAGGTCGTCAGTCACTCCAACATTCCCTTAACCCATGCCACCATGGCACGGTTAGGCACAAACATATTTGTGAATAAAATTTAGTCGATGTTCTAATTCCTAATTAATTTTAAAGTTTTTTTTTAATTTCAAAATTGAATGAGCTAAAAGCCCATATTTTGTGTAATTTTGATTACGGTCCAAAGTAAAAATTGCCGATCCAATTAAGTGAACAGAAAAAAAATCAAAATTATACGATAACGAATAATAGATCAACAATTTTTAACTTAAACCATAATCAAAACTTATGCAAAATGGGCTTATAACTCATTTAATTTCAAGCAAATTAAAAAAAATATTTAAAATTGGTTAAGACAGCCCTGCAGCTGAATTGCACATTTTGACCTATTTTGCCTATCGTCATCCCTACTCTTTTCATTTCGATAATGGTATTTAGAGACATAAAACGCTCGAATTCGGGAATGATATTAACCGTAACTCATACAGGGCACTATAGACCTATAGAACTTTGAAACATATTGCCTCACATTCAATGTTTACACATTTTTATTATTATTATTATTATTATTATTATGTTAAAAACTCAAAAGTAACACTTCAAAATAGAACACGTATGTTAATTAAGATTGTATACTAAAAAAAATAAAAAAAATCATTTTAAATAAATAAATTGAGTTTTTAACATAATAATAATAATAATTATAATTATAAGAATTTGTAAACAGTGAATGTGAGGCAATATGTTTCAAAGTCCTACAGCCCTATAGGGCTTGTATGAGTTACGGCTAATATCATCCTTAAGTTCGAATGTTTTATGTCTCCGGGCAAAGTCTAGGGGCTGCCGTACACAAAATTCCACAACAGTAACCGTAAGACATAAACTTAAGCCGATGAGTCAATCAGGATATTGGTTTAAGTCTACGCAATCTAACGGAAATGGAAATAACAGTAAACTTATCCATAACTAATAATAAGGCGAATTTCAACCAGTTGAAACTCGCTTTATGGATAAATTTACTGTTATTTCTATTTCCGTTAGATTACGTAGATCTAAAACAGTATCCTGATTGACTCAGTTTAAGTTTACGTCTTATGGTTATTGTTACAGAAATTTTGTGCGGTAGCCCTAAATGCTATAAAACAAAAGGAATGGGGATGACGTTAAGTAAAATTAATCAAAATGTGCTACTGGGCTGTAAAATTTTTCCGATTACTGTACGGAGCCTTGAAATTAATTAATATTTTATTTTTAAATTGAAATTTTTTTTAATAGGCTTTTGACAGCTGATAGCTATCATATTCCTGTAAACTTCATGAACCATTTCAACCTCCTAAATACGATAATATTAATAAAAAGTTCGAGATCGATAATAACACGTAAACACCTTGAAAATTGAGTATGAACATGACATATTTAAACAAATTTCGATATTCTTGCATTTCAAGTGTTCCCCAAATACCACTTTTTAATAATTGTATCATATTCAAAAGATCAAAATCTATAAAAAAAAACACTGTTTTTTATACTTACATCTTTTTAAGCAAAAATCTAATCTTTTTTAGAGGATATAAAAAAAGGTCCGACTTTCGCCCAAAAGAATGTAAATAAAAGAAATAGCGTTTTTTATAGATTTTAATCTCTTGAATATGATAATATTAATAAAAAGTTCAGGATGGATAGGAAACATCTTGAAAATTGAGCATGAACATGAGCAGCATATATTTAAACAAATTTCTTTGTGGGCAAAAATCAGCCTTTTTTTAATATCCTCTTTTTCAGATATAGAATCAACGCTGTATAAAATGCAAAAAATTCTTTATAAATATTGTATTATTTAACACATGGTACAAAAATAACATAAATATTGGGAGTACAAATTAGTTCGGGCCGCTTTTTTATGTTCAAAAATGCATTTATTTCAAAACAAATGAATCAACAGATTAATTAAAGAATTGTCCATCGCTAGCTACTACTTTTTCCCATCTCTCAGGCAATTTTGAATTCCATCTCGAAAAAAATGACTCGTCTTTGGAGGCGATCCAATTTTGGAACCAATTTTCGATTTCTGCGAAAGAAGTGAACCGGTGACTTGCCAAATCGTGCTGCATCCTTCGGAACAACCAGTAATCAGAAGGAGCAATGTCCGGAGAATACGGCGGGTGCGGTAAAATATCCCATTTGAGCGTTTCCAAATATTTTTTTACGACTTTTGCGACATGAGGCCGAGCGTTGTCATGAAGAAAAATAACTTTATCATGTCTTTGCTCGTATTCCGGCCGTTTTTCTCGCAATGCACGGCTTAAACGAATCAATTGTAGCCGATACCGATCGCCCATAATGGAATCGCCAGGTTTCAGCAGCTCAAGTAATAAACAACACTCTTTTGGTCTCACCAGATACAGAGCATGATCTTCGAACCATGAATGTTCGGCTTTGGTACTGTTGTTGAGGTCGATGGCAACGATTGACCGGGTTTAGCGTAGTATTTTTTCTTCTTGGGGTTGTCGTAGAATATCCACTTCTCATCTCCAGTCACAATCCGATGCAACAAACCTTTTCTTTGTTGTCTTTGAATCAGCTGTTCGCAAGTGAAAAATCGCCTTTCAACGTCTCTCGGTTTCAGTTCATAAGGCACCCAATTTCCTTGTTTTTCAATTATTCCCATGGCTCTCAATCGTGCAGAAACGGCTTGTTGAGTTACTCCCAATGATTCTGCAAACTCCTTTTGCGTTTGACTCTGATCTTCGAGTAATGCCTCTAATTCTTTGTCTTCGAATTTTTTTGGCTGTTCAGATCGAGGCTTGTCTGCAACGCTGAAATCTCCATCCTTGAAATGTCGAATCCATTCTCTACATGATTTATCAATTGGAGCAGTGTCATCATAAACTTCGACAAGCATTCGATGAGCTTCAGCTGCACTTTTCTTCCAATTAAAGCAGAAAATTAGAACCTCCCGCAAATGCTGCTTGATTAACACAAAATTCGAAACATTTCAAACACAATAAAAATCAAGGTTTTTATGAAACTCAAAGCGATATAAACTGAATATTATTAGCAGATGTCTAAGCTCTCTGAAAACGCCAAAATCAGCTGTCACTATGAATCATTCACAACCAGTCGGAGCCATCTTTTGGAAAACGGACCGAACTAATTTGTACTCCCAATAATATAAATTTTTTAAATAGTCTTTTGACAGAGCTAATACCCTCCCGAAAGGGTTCCTATCTTGTAGTAGTCATGGGGCAAGGGTTCGCGAGCCTCGAGGTGCACGTGGTCTGAATATCCCAGCAATAGCGCACGAGGCCTAATTTTAACTTTAACAACAGATACGATATCTTCGTGCCAAACGTCTGATGAGGTAAACATCGATCAAAGTGCGTATCCGGAGGCCGCTTCCGGGCCATGACGGGTGGCGGGGCTTACGGTCGTCTGCGGTACCATCCACCCGTGGGCGATCAACTAAGAGAAACTCCTCCAAGATAGGGGAGCTACCGTACCTGGAGCTGCATATCGTAAAAGAATTGCGTCTCGAACGGTACCTCCTGGATACTGGGCGTCCTCCAGGAGTAATAGCCAAACCCCAAGCATTCACGGCTCTGCCCGGGTAAGATCGCGTGACCGTAGTACTCGTGGAAATTGTATGGAGAAAAACGACGATAAACCAAAAGCTAACCTTAAACAAGTTCTCCAGGGTGTGGTTTGCCTAGGAAGCGAACGATTAAAGGAGAACAACACAGCGAAGTTGGAGACCTCGTTTCAGCGGCGCTGACTAAAAGGGAGAAGGAGCGGGCTGCAGTCCTAACTCCAACTCCTTCAAGTGCCAGTCTTACCGGGTGGAGGGGGGGGGGCGGTGCTGCGGCCGACGCGGTTAAACGCGTAAGGCTGGAGCACTGCACCCCCAGTCCGACGGACAGTCGCCCGGGCAAGAAACTCAAGGTCGTCGACGGAAGGTCGTATGCCTAGGCGACAAAAGGGACTATCAAGATAGTCCCTCGAGGGGCTATCCTGAAATCAAGCTAGGTTCCAGTAAGATAGGTGAGATCAGGAAACTAATCACGCGGCGCATCCTCAATCTTCCCGAGGGGTGGGCTAGCCTCCGCTTTCTGGAGGGTGGGCTAGCCTCCGCTCCCTTCTGGAGGGTGGGCTACTGGAACCTGGGAGAAGGATGACACAGTTATCATCAACTGCGGCAGCCAATAATTGGTAGACTGACTAAAAAACCAATCCATCAAATTTAATATAGGTGGGCATACTCTGCATGTGCTGCCGGCCGAGGAGCTTCCCAAACGGGGTGATAGTGCATGTGGAGGAGCCTGATTTGGCTGTCGAAGAACTTATTAAGCTTCTCGACAGGCAAAACGCGGATCTGGGTCGTTGTAAGGGGGAACAAAAGCAGGAATGCCAAGAGCGCCCACTTCGCTGCCCTAATCGATGGCACTTTCCTGGAGGCTCTTAAAACCTATGGCTTTCCTGTTGTGGGCTGAGTCAAGCAACTGTAAAGCTGCTCGACAAAGAATACAAGGAGGCGGGGGGGGGGGGCAACTACAGGGACGAGAGACCGCTTAGACTTCGCGGGTCTCACATTACCAATAGTACAAATTAACAGCAAAGGCGTTGGCGATTCTAGCCAGGAGCATGACTGTAATGCAGACAGCAATAGTACCCATTCAAGAGTCATAACTCTTGAATAACGCTATTAAAGGATTGAGTGACTGAGGAGTCATATATAAAGCAGACACTCAGGATAAAATAGACTTGCATTGTAATTAAAGAACTAAACTGCTTTTCTTATGTTACAGCTCAGCGACGGAGATATGACCGTGGTACAACTGAGGCTCAACCTGGACAAGGACAATCACTTGGATGTACTAATGGGATTGGTATATATGCCCTACGATTCTCAAACAGCACCACAACAGAAAAAGGTTGAAGAGCTGGTGCGCTATGCAAAGGAATGGAGGCTCAAACTCCTTATGGGATGCAAACTCCCATCATATAGGATGGGGCAGCTCAAATATAAAGGGGAGAGCCTCCATGGGCACCAGTTTTAGCCATCCTGAACAGGAAATCCGAACCCACTTTCATGGACTTCAGATGGAAGACAAGAGGTGATTGACATAACCATATGCAGCAAGAAAGTGGCTGGCCTAGTACGGGACTGAAGAGTGTCCGGAGAACCGTCAGGATCGGATCACAGGCAAATAAGATTCACCCTCAAATATATGAAAAATCTAAAATCTAGAGGCGTAATCCCAAAACAACAAACTGGGAGGGCTATAGGACAGACCTTGAGAATATCCTAAAGAACGCTCCAACCAGATTCCACTTCAAGAGGAATCTAGAATTCGCGGCTCAGTATGTGAGTGACACGATAAAAGGGCCTACGAGGCAAACTGCCCCGAAAAGCCGAAACACTTACCGAATAAGATGTTATGGAGCGAAAAGCTCTCGAAACACAGGTCGGAAGAGAAAAAGCTCTTCAACAAAGAAGGAAAAATTTAACAGCGGAGTGGGAAGCTTACAGACAAACACAGCGCTGTTATAGCAAAGCATTAACTATCGCTAAAAGAAAAAGCTGGAGGAATTTTTGTGAAAGCATTGAGAGCGCTCCTGAAGCATCTAAACAAAGTCCTCAGCAAAGACAACACTTCCCATCTGGGCTGCTTAAAGCTCCTAAACGGAAATCATACCGAGACAATAGATGAAATCCTCAAACATCTAATGTCTACTCACTTTCCAGGTTTCCAGGAGGATATCTGCTGTACTCACTAAGGAACAAAGCAACTCAGAAAATGATCACTGACAACTGGTTGGTTTCGGTTTTAATTAAAATGATAATTATATTCGCTTATAGAAGAAAATAGTTATTGCGATAAAATCCTTGTTACTTGAGACTTTGTAAAACTTCATATGGAAAATACGAAATTTCCAGATTCATATATTTCCTGATTTCAATCTCAGTCTGTATAGAAATTTCTCGATGTAAATTTATAACAATTATTAAATGGTTTCTGATAGGCAAGAATTATTAGGATAAAATGTGTTAATTATTCTAGAAACTTTTCGATGTGAATTTATAACAATTATTGAATAGTTTCTGATAGACAAGAATTATTGTATTATGACAAAATGTTTTAGAAAATTTAGAATTTAATTTTTTTAAGAAAATAAAAATTATTTTGCAAGAAAAATATTCTTTAACGTACAATACGACCTCCGTACATTTAAGCTATAGAGACGCTTTTGACGCCGTGAGCGTCACGTGAGCGTTCGTTCACTGAGCCTCGAGCGGTAGTGGGGATCGCGCATCAGAATCGGCCCAAAATATGCATCTAATGCCGAGCATTGTATTAAATAATATTTATAAAGAATTTTTTGCACTTCATACAGCGTTGACTCCATATTAACTCTTTTGAATTCATTATCTTTTTTTTATAATATATACAATTATAAGAAGTCCCATTACTTATTTCTTATTACTTTTTTTATTATTTAAAAAAAATCCCATTTAAAAACAATATTAAATTTCAAAGCCCTGCATAGTGGACGAAAAAATTCGGCCAATACTCTAATTCTTAAACAATTTTAAAGTTTTTTTTTATTTGTTCGCGAAATCGATAAGCCCATTTTGCGTAAATGGAATTTTGATTAAAAATTGCCAATCTAATATTCGTTATCGTATAATTTTGATCCTTTTCTGCTCATTGAATCGGCAATTTTTACTTTGAACCGTAATCAAAGTTTACGCAAAATGTGGGTTTTTAGCTCATTCAATTTTGAGCAAATAAAAAAAACTTTAAAATTAATTAAGGATTAAAGCGTCGGCCCAATTTTGTTCACAAAAATGTTTTTCAGTCTACTCGCGCCCCATTGATACGGATTAAAATTGATCAAAAAATTTGAAAAAATCTGATTGTTATTTTTTTGAGATATTGAATCAAATTTTGTCAATTTTTTCTAGCAAATATAAATACAGGAGGCCAGAACACAGATAATCACAAAAATTCTGTTAACAAGTAACGTACAAGTAAAATTCTTCCATCCTTAAAAATAAAATTAAATTATAAAGAGTGGAAAATTGTCAGTGGATAATTGTAATTCCTATTTCATACTAGTACAGGTATGTTAAGTAATTGTTAATACTATCATATAATCACGTTAAAAAAATTCTTCATAACAATTTAATTATGTAAATTCAAATTAGAATTTGGAAATGCTGTACTACACGAGGATTTGCAATTAATAGCAGACCAACATTGTAAATTCAACACGAAAACCATTTCACAAAAATGTTTATTCTGTTTCATACACTCAACATCGTATATTAACTGATCATCGCACATTATGACTGAGTTAAACTTATAATAGATTTATAGATCTCTTGTAATTTTTATTCGACTTGAAATGATTTATTATTGTATAGTAGAACATACTGAAGAAGATCGAATATCGGCCAAAACGCTTATGAATTTTAATTTGTAATGATAATTTTAAATATATGATCACAACGGAACAACTAGCGTTTTGGCTGTATGCTCCTTTTTTAACTTTTGTTTATAAGTATTAAGCCAATATTTACTTCTATATTTTAAGATATATGATTTATTACTTTGTATTATTATGCAATTGTATCGTCAGTGATAATGTAAATTGACAAACTGTATATATATATTATAATAAAGTATTGGGTGGATCCATATATCCGTTCGGTTTTTGTTAGTAGTGAAAAACGGAGAATATAACATTGATTAAAAATTCATCCTTTGTATGAAAAAAACTTGTTTCATTTTAGCCTTCAAAAACCGAACGGATATATGGATCCACCCAATATTTATATACCTAATAAAAAATTAAATATACTCTTAAAAAGGTAGTTAATACTCCTAAAATTCTATTTTTAAGCTCATTCATTTTCATACTATTTATTTTTAAACAAATTTCATTTTCATTCTATTTACTTCTGTTGTCATGCTTCTTTAATTTATTCATTATAAAATCATTGGCTTTCTCCCTCTGCGTTCAGTAAAATATTTATTTTGCAATTGTTGGAAGTTTTCTTCGCGCTGATTGAATTATATTTTTAGATTTAAAGGAATGGTCTTATCTCAGCAGACATTCTGCTGAACGCACCTATTATTATATGTACAATACAATTTCAGTTTAACACTTCAGGTTGTGTTCTAAAATTTACTACCAGTATTGAAAAATAGTTTACGTTATGTGCATTATAAATTTTCAGTACTGGCAGTAAATTTTGAGACATGATCTCAGGATGCTAAAACTATACAGTATACGTTACGTGCGCTATAAATTTTCAGCACTGACAGTAAATATCGAATCGCATCCTTTGTTTTACACTTCACATTTGAAAATGCGCGCGCGTTTCGATGCGTTACCTCATTCGCGCTCTGTTATTATAGATACTCTAGCTAGTTGAAGTGGCTCGTGAAAATGTACCTTTGAGGAAGTATCAAATTACAGGGCAATCTACAATAAGTTCCTAGTTGCGAGTCGCGGAGTGACAAATTGCCAGTCACAAATTATAAATCATTGCAATACTTAATCCACATTTGGATGTCAAAAGTTGCGAATTGTATAGAAACAACCAATCAGAAAATAGAATGTCTGTCGTTATTTGCTGTAGCCGAAAAATCAAAGAGGATTTGTTAAAGTCAGGTTATGTGTTAGATATTCGAGATGTTACTAAACAGAATGCAACATTTAAAGCGTTTATAGAACTATAACTTTTGTAATTTCGCTCTTCGCGCTTTTTGAACAGAACATTTGATTGACTAAGGCCGCTAAGGTATTGCGATTGACAGACAGTTGCTGAGACAGTTGCTGTTGCCAAGAAGTTAAAAGTTGAACAACTCTCCGTTGGCAACCGCGACTGTCTATTGCAACCAGAAATAGCACTTTTAGTAGTTGCCAACCTTTGCGACTGGCAACGGAGTGTTTGCAACTTATTGTAGACCAGGCTTACGAGTTGACGATTATGATTGATGGTTGCCCAGTTCTATTTCAGATGAACTCGCTACATCATGATTAGTTGAAGTAGAACTGGGCAACTGTTAATCAATCGTCAATCCGTAGTCTGATATGGGCATTAAAGTTGACAACTATTCAGGTTAGGAAATCTGTCACATCCATGGCATAGAAGATTACACAAATTCTGTTTTATAAACACAAATTCTGTATTTTAAGAACTTTCTGCTTTAAAAAAATAAATTCTCCGCTTTAAAAATACAAATTTTCTACTTTAAAAACCCAAATTATTTTCCATATAATTTATTTTAAAGCAGAGAATTTGTGTTTTTAAAGCAGACAAATATCTAATCAAAACAAAATCTCTGCTGTAAAAATAAAAATTGTATAGAAAATAATTTGTCTTTAAAAGAGAGAATTTCTATTTTTAAAGCAGAGAATTTGTGTTTTTAAAGCAGGAAAGGACCCCGCACCATTTTTCAAAACGACCTAATAAATATCTTATTTTCAACGAGTATGGTGTATTTCGATGTTATTATTGCTCTTTCGATGTATATTTTTAAGTAAAAAAATTACAAAAATAATACTGACTTAATTGTTCCTGACAAAAAAGCTATAAGGATATCAAAGTCGATTGATTTTTGAGATTTAAGTCAACGCTGTGTTGCTTCACGTCTAGCGGAATTTTTAACACGATTATGAGGCGCACACGAAGGATTGCTGCGCACTTTGTTTATATTGAGTAAACCGTATGCCAGTCGAATTATTGCTATCTCATTTCAGTGAACATCCGGCTTGTACGCAGCGAATCTTTGTACGCATCTCGAGATCGTGCTTGAACTCCTGCGACCTATTAATTCTTTTCAGAGCTACTCTTTAAATCAGTTATTTTCACATCTACTTTTACAAACAATTCTTTTTAGAGCAATTTTTCACAACAGTTGCACGTACATCAAAAATGTTACATACATTAATTAAAACATTACGTACATTAATCAGAACCATTAAGTAAAACGTTACGTACATTTCTTGCTCTGCTATATTCTATACATATATCACATGAATGCAAGGTTATGTACACTCAAATCGTACTTCTCAAGCCATTTCTTTTATAAGCTGCAAAATCATAATTTGAAGGTCTCATGATATTCTTATATATTACTCAAATATGGGAAAGTACTTTTTCAAGTATAAAAAGAAGAGCATAAGAAACCACAGCACAAGTTGTAGTTTGTGATATTTAATTATTATTATTGGATGGATCCATATATCCGCTCGGTTTTTGTTAGTAGTGAAAAACGGAAAATATAACATTGATTAAAAATTCATCCTTTGTATGAAAAAAACTTGTTTTATTTTAGCCTTCAAAAACCGAGCGGATATATGGATCCACCCACATCAAAACATTAAACATTTCGGCCACAATCTGGCCATCTTCAGTAAATTCATAATATTCTTAAGATGCAGAGTTATATCTAGTTGGCATTAAATTCAACCGTCGTATGTTGTGATTATATAAACGTGTTCATTTCTATGAGAAGATGCTTCGTACAATAATGTTAAAACGCCCAAAGTCATATCACGAAAAGTGTAGAACGAGAATTTCCAGATTCTGTTTTACAGCAAAAAATATAACGATGAATCTCAAGTACATCCTTTGCACAGATAGAAATTTGTCGTGACATTGTGTGTTATTATTCAAAAGTACTTTTTGTTTGGATATATCCTTGCATTCATTTATATATATGTAAAAGAAGCGAATCTCTATGGTAACAGAAAACTGTAATTTACAATTTTTTAGGAATTTTTACAACAGTTTGTACTTTTCCAAAGGTATTTGCTTTTTTTTTTATTCTGGAGAAGGATTTTTGATTCTGTATAAGAAAAACAAAATGATTTGAGAAATATGAAATAATGTTCCATTGATAACTCTGGCTTCCCCTTAAAGAAGAGAATTTATGTAATTTTTTAAGCAGAAAATACTTATTCTAGTCTCACTTACATGTTCTCATGTACCGCTATGCTATCGTGATGCTGATTCTACAATGAGTCGGTAGTCGGAAATCTTAAGTCTTAACCAGTTTTGATCTAAATAAGTGACTATGATTTTTCGCATCTATTAGTTGTTAATTGTACAGCGAGTCGTTTAGCTCGTCTAATGGCCATTCTACAATAAACCATTAGTCATAAATCAGAAGAGGACCAAATCACGGTCATCAATTTCCAGCTTCTAACTTCTAATGGGAAAGAATAAAGTCGAATTTAGTCAATCTTAAGAAAATCGTCTTAGGCTTTCTATAATAAACTATTACTTAAGTTTAAGTCTTAAATTATAAGACATTAACCAATCACAACCGAATGTGAGAAGAAAAATGGATTATGATTGGTAAATTTCATGTAATATAAAGAGACAGTCTGTAATCGAATAGATCAAAGTTATTAACAATATTTCATCATTTATTATCCGAAGACCATATAAGACGTTTAGGAAACACACAGGTCCTTTTTCAGCAAATAATACAAAGATTTAAATTGAACGATATATTAAGAAAAAATTAACATTACGTTATTAACAGTTAAAAAATTTTTTGTAAAGAAACATTTCAAGGTTATAAACTCTTCAAGAAGCAAATTGTCCTTCAGCCTTGAATTCCTGTTTTTAATGTGAGTATAAAGATGAACATTTTTTTTTTATATTTTTCAATTTTCAGAATTATTAAATTGAAATCAGGAAGCATTACCTATATAGTATAATTATCATTTAATTGACGTCACATAGTCAAAATATAATAAAAATAATAATTATTGTAAAGAGTCATTAAAGATTAATCAAAAAGAGTTGAAACTTATTAAACTGATTGTCAATGTTAAACTGATTATTTAAAGAATCAATATATGATTAAGACTTACATGTAAAACAAAAGATAATTACAATAAAACTTCTTACGATTGAACGCAATTGTTAAAATTACATATAAAACAGAAACATCATTATATTAAAACGTCTGTTTCGACTGAACGCAAATGTTAAAATGGCCAGCAATAAATATAATGAGCGAGAAATGAAACCAAGATTAGTATCTATTTACTTTCGTTGAACATGTGTTTTAATAAACAATTGTAAGACTCATCTAGACACTCTATGTCTTTTTGCGAGTTAATGTCTTTATTCTGTTTCTTGATGTAATATCTTAGAAATCATCCTTATGTTATAGCTTCAATGTCTATCATTCAGAATATGTTCAGTGATAACAGAGTGTCTAGAAGAGTCCCATCTTATATTGCTTTTATGTTTATTAATGCACGTCTTCAATTGCCTCTTCGTTTGCCCTTCATAAGATGCTGAGCAATCTTCATAATTAATCTTGTATATGACATTTTGATTCTGAAATTTATCTAATTTATAAAATCACAGCACAAGATATTGTTTGTGATATTTAATTATCATTACATTAATAAATCATTAGACGTTTCGGCCACAATCTGGCCATCTTCAGTAAATTCACAAATATTCTTAAAATGCAGAATTATATATATCTGACATTAAATTCAGCCGTCGTGTAATATAACTATGTATAAACGTGTTCTTTCATCTTGTGAAGGTGCATCGTACAACAATGTTGCAGCGCCAATTGTCATATTGCGAATTATGTAGAACAAGAATTTCCAGATTCTAATTTAAAAAAATTAACCTATCATTAATATCTTCTAATCGAATTGAATCGTTATCTGTTTTACAGAAAAAATGATGAATCTTAAGCACTTCCTTTACACAGATGAAAATTCGTCATGACATTGTATATTATTATTTGTCATATCATATATGTTACCACTATTTATATATATAAGTCAAAAGTTTAGAAACTTCTAGAATTATTTATTAAGTGTGAGAGAGATCTTTCTTAAGAAGAGGCAGATAAACATCAAGCAAACCTTCAGTGTCACTTTGCTTATTGATACCACTTATTTGGCCTTTAGTGTATATCATTTCAGAAATTCTTCTTTTCAATAATGATTGTTCTGTATCTAAAATTCTAATATTATCCCAATCCAATTCGTGCATCTCATTCAACTGGTGACGTGAAACCACTGACATCTCCGAGGTGGATCTTCTTATGTCAGCCTTATGTTCTTTTATTCGAGTTTTTAATTTCCTTTTTGTTTGGCCAACATAAGAATACTCACAATTTAAACAATTTATTTTATAAATCACTCTACAATGGTCCTTTTTACAGAAAGGATCTTTTGAAGGAAGGTCTAATCCTTAATTATATATTTAAATTTATACGAAATGAAAATAATAATCTGTTTCATTCTTCAAAAGAAAGAATTGACAGACTTAAACGTAATTTTATATTCAAATATCTACGGGTAGAATTACAAGACGCATATAAACATCTTGAACACGTAAAATTTAATTACACGTAAAATTTGAAATGTTTAATATGTATAGACAGATAGAGAAAACTCTACCATTTAACATATTCAATTCTTTCTTTTGTATACAAGAAATTTTAATAGAATTTGGCGAAAGGAACAAGAAAGGAGTAATAATAAAATCAAAAACCTGCGAGCGAGTCATAGATTTAGAGAAAGAATGAAAATTAAAAATATTAATTATAACATAATACATCGTTAGACTCTAAGATGAATTGCGATATCTTAAATGCACCGTTGAAGTTAAAGAAAATTTCAACCAAAGATATTACGGCCAATGAACGACAAACAACGTACAATATTAATATTTGCCCAGACAGATTTAAAACAAATTTTGCAATAATGAGTATAAACGAACAATGGCTAATAAATCTCATACTGATATTCCAGAAAAAGCCAAAGTCGTATTGCAATTAGATCAGCAATTTAATTTACCTAACAACGTCATCAGCAAAGAAAAGAGTATGCTCGAGTTTATTAAACTTGTGGAGTGTAACCTTTTCAAAACTGATGACGGAATTTGTAAAACGGTTAGGAACGAAGTAAATATTTAAATCAATAGATAACTACGACATTAAATCGTTTGAGAATAATATTATATGAGAAGATGTGAGGGAGGTAAAACGATTCATCTCAGAGAATCCTGAAATTTTAATTACCAGAGCTGATAAAGGTAACACAACAGTAATTATGAATCGTGAAAGTTANATCTTGAACACGTAAAATTTAATTACACGTAAAATTTGAAATGTTTAATATGTATAGACAGATAGAGAAAACTCTACCATTTAACATATTCAATTCTTTCTTTTGTATACAAGAAATTTTAATAGAATTTGGCGAAAGGAACAAGAAAGGAGTAATAATAAAATCAAAAACCTGCGAGCGAGTCATAGATTTAGAGAAAGAATGAAAATTAAAAATATTAATTATAACATAATACATCGTTAGACTCTAAGATGAATTGCGATATCTTAAATGCACCGTTGAAGTTAAAGAAAATTTCAACCAAAGATATTACGGCCAATGAACGACAAACAACGTACAATATTAATATTTGCCCAGACAGATTTAAAACAAATTTTGCAATAATGAGTATAAACGAACAATGGCTAATAAATCTCATACTGATATTCCAGAAAAAGCCAAAGTCGTATTGCAATTAGATCAGCAATTTAATTTACCTAACAACGTCATCAGCAAAGAAAAGAGTATGCTCGAGTTTATTAAACTTGTGGAGTGTAACCTTTTCAAAACTGATGACGGAATTTGTAAAACGGTTAGGAACGAAGTAAATATTTAAATCAATAGATAACTACGACATTAAATCGTTTGAGAATAATATTATATGAGAAGATGTGAGGGAGGTAAAACGATTCATCTCAGAGAATCCTGAAATTTTAATTACCAGAGCTGATAAAGGTAACACAACAGTAATTATGAATCGTGAAAGTTACAGAAGGAAAATGTATGAGATTCTCAATGACCAGAGCACATACATTTTAATAAATAAAGATCCCACCAACAAAATAACAACGGAAATTAGTAATTTACTAAAAAATTGGAAAAACAAGGGGTACATTGACCTAAACATATACAAAAAATTGTATGTATCGGACAGCGAACTTCCGAGTTCTTATGGACTGTCAAAAATTCATAAGGAAAATCATCCGCTGAGATTAATAGTTAGTTGCATAAACAGTGCTTTTTATCCATTGGCGATCTTTTTAAAAGATATTATAGACAATAATAACAAAAAGAATTTCAGTTATGTCAAAAACAGTTTTGATATTGTGAATAAGCTCAATGAAAAGGTAATCGATAAGAATTTCAGTATTATATCATTCGACGTGGTTTCGGTGTACATGAACATTTCGACCGATTTAATATTAAAGAGTATTGAACGTAGGTGGAACTTGATTGAAAACAAGACTTCGATTCCTTTCGATGAGTTAAAGCAATTATGATTATAATTAATTCTACATTTTTTAAATTTGACAAAAAAATATTTAGATTTTTGGCATGCCAATGGGCTCTCCATTGTCCTATATTAGCGAATATTGTTTTACAAGACTTTAGAACAAGAAATTGTTGCGACTAATAATATTATTTCGTCTTTTTATTTCCGTTATGACATTATTGTATTGTCCGTGCATAAAGACAAAGTAAAGAATGTACTGGAATTGTTTAATTTATATCATGAAAGGTTAAGATTTACACTTGACTTTGGCGACGAAAACGGTATTAATTTTTTAGATGTTAAACAAGAAGGAAGAATCTTCTTCGATATTTATAAAAAACCTACTAATTCAGGGAGATATTTAAATTATTTTTCGAATCATCCATTAGTACATAAAAGGGGTGTAATCATCGGGCAATTAGATAGAATATTGTTTTTATCTCATCCAAAATTTCTGACTTAGTTTACACTCTGTTAATGAATGGTTATCCTCTTGAATTCATCTTTTCAACAATAAAAAACAGAATTAAAACTTTAGAAAAAAGAACGAATTTAGATAAAAATAGTGAGTGTAACAATAATGAAAGCGATTATAATTCTAATTTAAAGAAAAAGTTTTTTATAATACCATATTTAAGTATCGGAAAAATTTAAAAAATTATCACATAGTCAGGGCTTTAATATCGCTTACAAACCTATAAATAAATTGAATAGATTTATTAAAACTGGAAAAGATCCTTTGTGTAAAGAGGACTATTGTGGAGTGGTTTATAAAATAAATTGTTAGTTTAAATTGTGAGTCTTCTTATGTTGGCCAAACAAAAAAGAAATTAAAAACTCGAATAAAAGAACAAGGCTGACATACGAAGATCCTCGCAGATGTCAGTGGTTTCACGTCACCAGTTGAATGAGATGCACGAATTGGATTGGGATAATATTAGAATTTTAGATACAGAACAATCATTATTGAAAAGAAGAATTTCTGAAATGATATACATAAAAAGCCAAATAAGTAGTATCAATAAGCAAAGTGACACTGAAGCCCGATGTTTAGCTGCCTTTTCTAAAGAAAGATCTCTCTGACACTTAATAAATAATTCTATAAGTTTCTAAACTTTTGACTTATATATATAAATAGTGGTAACATATATGATATGACAAATAATAATACAATGTCACGACGAATTTCCATCTGTGTAAAGGAAGTGCTTAAGATTCATGATTTTTTCTGTAAAACGATTCAATTCTCATACAATTCGATTAGAAGATATTAATGATAGGTTAATTTTTTTAAATTAGAATCTGGAAATTCTTGTTCTACATAATTCGCAATATGACAATTGGCGCTGCAACATTGTTGTACGATGCACCTTCACAAGATGAAAGAACACGTTTATACATAGTTATATTACACGACGGCTGAATTTAATGTCAGATATATATAATTCTGCATTTTAAGAATGTTTGTGAATTTACTGAAGATGGCCAGATTGTGGCCGAAACGTCTAATGCTTTATTAATGTAATGATAATTAAATATCACAAACAATATCTTATGCTGTGGTTTTATGCTCTTCTTTTCATAAGTTTTGATTTATAAACCACGTTCGTTTTAATTATATATCTAATTTATCTTTGTATGAACTCTAATAAAAGAGTTTAATTTATTTAAAATTCTATGTCCAATAGTGAAGATTGCCTTGCTGAAAAATGAGATGATAGAGTTGAAATTTTTGTACCTATATATGGTACTGTAAACAATTTTTTGACATTTTTATTTTTATTTTCAGTGTTTGAGACTAAATTGTCATCATCTTGTGAATCATTATGATTAATATTATTATGTATTTTTTTTTTATTCTTTTATTGATGCAACTAAAAATCAAGGACAATAAATAGCAATTATTCAAAAGTATGTTGATCACTAACTCAAGATTCTTTTTATGAAAGATAGATGTGAGAGAAGGATTGTTCTGTTAACAATATTGTGAATGGAACCAATTTTGTGAGAAAGAGGATGACAAAAAGGAATAGGCTGTCAGAAAAAGTTTTTTATCTCAATCAATAATGATTTTGTTGTTTTCTCTTTTAAGATCTAAAAAACTGAGAGATCCATTGTTTTCAATTTCCAATGTAAATTGTATTATTTCATGGACACTGTTGAAGATAGTTAAAATGTTGTCAATTTGGTCTCTTGGTGCAGTCAGAACAATGTCGTCCACATATCGCATATAAATTGTGGGAATAAAATTCAAAAAATTTAATGCTATTTCTTCCAAATCTCGCAGTACCAACTTAGCTAAGATCGGAGATAAGGATAAAAATTTTTCTTTTCGTTCAACAATAAAATTTCACCCATAGTGTGAAAGTTTGCTGGTAAATTTTATTGTTGAACGAAAAGAAAGTCGATGAGAAAATAAATTTTAGAATTTCTATAAATTCATTCAATGGGATGTTATTAGAGAAATTAATTGTCACCTTCTTTTAATACCGTTAATTGCGAGAGGAATTTAAAAGAATGTTTGTGAACATAGAAATCACGTCCAACAAAATCAAAACAGAATTATCTGTTTCTACTCCATCAAATGATCTATAAACTTCGAAACTATTATTAGCCTGTTTTTGGATTTTTCTCTACACTTGACGCGATGATCGAGTGTAAATATGCTGCTATAGAATATAATGCTTTATAAACATTATAAGAAGAACCGTGTATAAATAAAGCGAATAAAGTAAAGAACGCCGAACGGTCAAAGTTAGATGTTAATATATTTAATCAATTTATTTATTCCAAATATGATTGCGCGCCAATAATTGTCGAACTTTCAACATAATCATTATGAACTGTTTAATAACCCCCTCTAAATAAAACCCCTAAAACGGAAAGAAACTTATTGCGAAAAATATTACCTCAGCCAGACTTTGAACCTGGGATCTCTCAACTTGCCAAGAAAGGACCGTTCGGCGTTTACTTTATTCGATAATGCTGTGTTAACGAAAGAAACAATAATTTTGAAAAAACAATTTTCCTTGTGAATCTTGGGAAAGCCATAAATTCCAGGAAGAAGAACAGAATCACTGAAATATAAAGAAAAGTATATACTTTTCTTAAAATTAAATCTCTATCAAACCAACTTTTTAAGATTCCATTTAATTTCTTTTTAACTTTGTTAATAGGATTGTGATCAACAATAGCTTAAGTATCTCTATCTGCATCTTCAA
The DNA here is from genome assembly GCA_017607545.1 of Acromyrmex charruanus. Taxonomy (NCBI): domain Eukaryota; kingdom Metazoa; phylum Arthropoda; class Insecta; order Hymenoptera; family Formicidae; genus Acromyrmex; species Acromyrmex charruanus. The sequence continues at coordinate 307,335 of JAANIC010001474.1, forward strand.
TCTTTTTAATATAATCTTGTTTATTAATCGTAATGGTTGCCTTTATCAGCAATCCTTTAGTAACAAGAATGTTAGGATTCTCGCTACAGAATTGTTTAATAACTTTATATATATTCAACAAATCAATTTCAAATTTTTTTCTTTTCTACTTTCTTATGTGAAAATTTATTAAATTTAGAAATTGCAACATCTCTAATCTTTAAGTTGGCTGTGTTATTAAAACATTTATCGTGATATTCAAAATCTTTAACAAACTTAAATATTGAAGATTCTTTGATATAGGTTGGTAAGCTAAAATTACCACCCAACTGTAATAAACAAGAAACTTCTGTAGGCAAATCTATTTAAAAAAGATTTATGAACTATTTATCATTTAAAATGTGAGAAAAATCAAATTTAAAGTGTTTAAAATCAGTTGAGTTCAAATTAATACGTGAAATTAAATTTTGATTATTATATTATTAGTCTGTTCTTCACCTATGTTGAACGTAAGATTTCCATTAGGAGGATTTGAATAGCAACGATAGGTAACGTCCGAGGGACGTTTTTATCAATATTATTTTCCTCCTCATTCAACAACCATTGAAATTTCTTTTTATGTATATATACACTCACATTAAAAACAGGAATTCAAAACTGAAGGACAATTTGCTTCTTGGAGAATTTACAATTTTGAAACGTTTCTTTACAACGAATTTTTCAACTGTTAATAACGTAATGTTAATTCTTCCGATATATTGTTTAATTTAAATCTTTGTATTATTTGTTGAAGAAGGACCTGTGTGCTCCGAACAAATGTGTTCCGTGTGAAACGAACTATATGTTCTTCGGATAATAAATGATGAAATATTGTTAAAAATAACTTTGTTCTGCTCGATTACAGATATGTCTCTTTATATTATTGCTTTGCAAAAAAACGAGCGTTTAGAATAAATTTCATATAGCTTAAGACTTAAAGCTTAAGTAGTAACTTATTGTAAAAAGCCTATTAGTAATACAAGTTGGCTGTTGGCCAACTTCACCTATTTATGATTTAACAATAATAGGCTTTCTGAAATAAGCTGTTAAGATTTAAGTCTTAAATCATAAAAAATTACTCGATCACGATCGAATATGAAAAGAATGATCGATTATAATCAATTTTTTATAGTTTAAGCCTTAAAACTTAGATAATAACTTATTGTAGAAAGCCTATAAGACTTAGGATTACTAACTACCCACCGACTTAATAGTAAAATCAGTTCGACAGATTTCCTAACCTGATAATCGTCAACTTTAACGCTTAATATCTCGGTTCGCGGAACAAAGCAATACTTTTTTCTGTTAGTTTATTTCGTATAAAAACGCAAAATAAGCCTAATTTCATCAAAATCGGTAAGCCCGTCTCCTTCATATTTATCAAATATTTGAACTAAATACACAACATATCGTTTTACTTTAGACTGTGATGAATTAACTTTACCTTTAATATCCTGTCATCCAACTCAAGTTCGTGAAATTTTTTTAATTTTGGTTCAATTTCTTCATTCAATTCCATCTCGTTCATAGATACGTTTATAAATTATTTAGATCTTATTATTAATTACAAACATTTCATCAATATTCAATCGTTGACACACGTGCACGTGTTCAAGCAGAGTAAAACGAGAAATTTGAGAGAGGACATGATGGCCTTTTACCTGTAATCGCAAAATGCTGCCGTGCACTACTGCCCTCTGAAAAAGTGGATGTAAACTACATAGCAAGATCCACTTTTCTGAGAATACATACATACGAGGGCAAATCAATAAGTACCCGTGTTAGTAATGAAGACGCAAACTTTTCACAAAAATTTTTTTTATTTTTCACCGTAATCCTCTTTTAGGAGGATACACTTTTCCCAACGCTTCTGTATTTTTTTAACCCATCAGAAAAATACGATTTGTCGAACTCTGCAAAATAAGCCTCTGTTTGAGCGATGATCTCCTCATTCGATGTGAATTTCTTTCTACCGAGCCATTTTTTCAAGTTTGGAAACAAGAAGAAGTCACAGGGAGCTAAATCCGGAGAATGCGGCAGCAATTCGACCAATTTGACTGTGACGATTGTGGAGGAGTGAGCCGGTGCTTTGTGCAATCGCGGCACTCATCGGGCCGACAGCTTTTTCATTCTCAAGTTATCATGCAAAATATTGAACGAATCACTCTGAAATTTTGTATGGCGTCGTTTGAAAGATAGTAGTACACGATGGTAATGCCAACTTGCATCAGCAACGTCGCCTGTCTTTGAACACAGGTACTTATTGATTTGCCTACGTACGTCCACTTTTCAAGGCTGTAGATGATAAATCGATATTTGGTTCCTATAATCATGCTACATTTACAAACTGTGGATCAGAAATATTCATCTCTGCAATCTTAAGCCGCGTATATATCTAGTGAATGAACACCGAACGCGAATATTCGGACATTCGTGTTTGTGTTTATGAGCAGTTTATTCTTTTTCTTGATTGCACCGAATATTAACATTCGAGGTCAGATTCGTTGCACATAGCAATTAAACTTGTATGCAACTTTTAACAAATAACAACGCAAAATTTTGCGTTCGCTGTTCGTTCGCTAAGTATATACGCGGCTTTACATGCGCGTAATGTTTAAAAGTATTAACATCCTAGTATTAACATCCTAGAAATAATAATGGAATCGACATCGAATTGACATCGAATCCATTATCATTTCTGACTAAGATTATATTACACGCAGATTATTTTACAAATGTGTTAATATTTATATTTTAAATGAACTATATACATATGAAAGTTATGTTTCAAATATTTCATTTTTATTAAATACATTTTTATAGTTTATTTACTTTATTTGTTATTATTTTCTTATTACAATACTAAAATTTGAAAAGCATATAATAACAAAATTAATCTAATAATAATATGACGATAAAAAAGGCAAATAAGAGTCAATTCTTTAAAATATAAACATATAAAAATTATTAATAAGAGTTAAATACTTACATAATGGAAAACTGAGTTTAGAATTATTACATGTTTCGGCTCTTAGACCGGGTTCACACTTTGACGAAAAAACGGAAAGCGGAAAAGCGGAAGCCAATTAGAACTCGCGGAAAGACAGAAAGAGAAGCGAAATGTACCGTCTACTACTACTGCGATTCCGATTGGCTTCCGCTTTTCCGTCAAGGTGTGAACCCAGCCTTAAATTGAGCCATCTTCAGATATCCTTCTGGATTGCGTTCCAAAATTCAACTCTGTCAATTCAAGTATCATTTTATCCTTGTTGGTCACCGAATGTTGAATAAAGATAAAAGATACTCGAAGTTGACAAAGTCAAGTTTTGGAACACATTCCTGTTAAGTCTCGGCTGAGGACGCTGAACTAAGGTGAGGTAATATAGACAAACTACATGGCAAATTCACATTAGGATTATAACTAAATACAATTATTATATTTAGTTAGAGTTGATAAAAATGAATCCATAGGCCGAGCGGAAACTTACGGAACCTCTTTTCAATAATAATTGAAGCTTAGGTAATTTAGTTAATGTTGACTCGATGTTAACATAATAATCATGAAATATGAAAGTTAAAGTTAGATTGGTTGTTAAAGTTGCAACATACTTTTAATTTATCGAAATGATAGATGACACTGATAAAGAAAATGATTAAGGGAAAAGGGGGTATCGCTTTCGATACAATTTATTAAAGTAAATTAAAATAGCTGTAAAGATAATTATTATATTAAATAAGTCCAATAATAATGACGGAACATGAAATGAAAATATGTGTGAAGTTATGTATAAATTGTATATATTTATTTAATAGTGGATAGTTAACATGGGCTATGATAATTGAGCATTATAGAAAGATTCAGCTGATACATTAAATGAATATAATAAAATAATTCTCATCTACAATCTGATATAATTGGAATAATAAATATAACGCAATAATGTGTAAACAAATCAAGAAGCATTAATGAAGAACAAGTAAGCATTTGCAAGATTTAAAGTAAGTTTTAAATTTTGACTCGGTGTACTTTGCCACGAGAGTTCTCTACAGCAACCGACTGACATATCCTGAACCATTGCATCGATGGGAATAATCAGAGGCAGTGTACTCTGCCTCGCCGAGTATTCTCGGCAACTGGCTTGTTTGTCGCCGCTTTTCGCGCCGACATACTTTCCAAGGATAGAGAGTGCTCTGTCTCAAGTTTTCTCGAACGGTCGGTTTCCTCTAAACCACTGAGTCTCGACAGTAGCAAAGGGGTAGAGATTCTCCGCCTCCGCCGAGTGTTCTCGGTCATCGAGTCAGTGTTCTGAGATGAGTCGAATGCCCAAACGTATTGTACATTTTTCCCCGTGTTACAATAAGGAAAAATTCGTGCGCTTCTCGCGACGTGTCCGCGACCACGATTTGCTGGCGCATACCCGCGTGCCGCGTCAGCCAATCAGGTGCGCTGCTATGCGCGTCTGATCTACGTCCCACGTTCCTGTGTCCGTACCTCGAAGCCGACGGCTTTACCATTGCGCTTTCACACCGCGTGCATACACATACATCCATACACACACAACTATATTGTATTGCTTATCTTCAAATACATGATATTTTCTTTTGACCACAGCATTAAATACTCGATTTCGATTTATTGTATTTGCATCTCATCTCCCGAAGCAAACCTATTTTGCGCACCGATATCAAACGTTTCCAGCGAACTACGCGCAAAATTGAGGTTGTTATAAAATGTATTATAATTTGAGAAAATTTATTTATATCTCAGCAACTATTTTCATCGTACAAGATTCAATAAAAAATAATTGAAGGAATTAAAAAATTTTCCGATTTGATAATAAATACTTTTTACACAGAAATAGCCGAATCCGAGATATTTACATAAAACTTTAAAAAATAAGTTTTGTTTAAAATTAAAAGGAAATATTCTTAAAATCATATCTCGGAAGCTATTGGTCATACAATCAATAAAAAAACGATTTTCTAAGGAATTCAGTAATTCCTTACAATCAATTTTCATAAGAAGTATTTTGTACGTAAAAGTAGTCAGATCCGAGATATTTACGAAAAAAATGTGAAAAATCGTTTCATTCTCGAAATGACCAAAAATACAACATTCTTAAAAAAATTTTATCAAGGAAAATATTGATCATATGACCTTAAAAAAAAACGAAATTGTTCGTAATTTTATATAACTTTCGTAACTTTCAATTAAATAGATACTTTCTAAGATATTTTTTAAAAAAATAGCATTTTTTATTAGTTTCTTAAAGCTGAAAAATTTTTCAAGTTCGCTAGCAGTCAGGACTTTTAATATATTGTATAATATGTCATTTCAAACTCCGCAAATAAATCTTTTATGGCAATTTAAAAAAAAACTAATTTTTATGGGCTATTATCTTATTTGGTATAAAAGAGCATGTAAATCATATAGCAGAGTATATGTAGAATATATAGTAAAATGATGTTAAAATATTACTATTTTAAAAAAATGTTTTGTTAATAACATTTTAACAAATAACAAACAACGGCTAAAACCTGTTGGAGGTCACTCAGTATCATAATCTTGACAACCTGACAACATAGGTTGAGGTCAAGATGAAGGATATTGGAGCAGCATCTCCTATGCTGCATAATTATATGTTACATGTTTTTCTGAAATTATTAAAGTAAGGTAAATTGTTATAATTTTTATAATTTGTTGTAGCTTTTAAATGATAGGCAAGAGTATCTCTTTAAGAAAGGACAAAGAAAATCATATCTCAATTTTTAAAATAAAATTATACAATCTTTTTTATAAATTTCCTTTAATAATTTTTTATTTTGCATATAAAAATATAGTAAAAAATTAATAGTTTACAAGATATTTTATATTTCATAAAAATATGTGAAAATAAAGTATATAATTCCATTAAAATTATACAATTTTTCATTTCATATGTGAAAATAAAGTATATAATTCCATTAAAATTATACAATTTTTCATTTCATATGTGAAAATAAAGTATATAATTCCATTAAAATTATACAATTTTTCATTTCATTTAACATAATAAATTTTTATTAAAAAAAAATAGGGTAATGTCTGACTTGCATAACTTATAACTGAAAATATTTCTTTTTACGAGAAATAGAGAATAAGATGAATGTTAAATTAATGTAGAAAAAACATTAGATATCTAATTCTAATTTTTTTTTTACTTCTATATATAGTAATTATAAATATCAGAAATACATAAAAATCAATTATCAAAAACTAGAGCAATGTAAAGTTATTATTTATGATAGAATAGACATCGCACCAGGTGCACAAATCTTTACTTGCCAATCTAACAATTTAAACAGATGTGTTGTTTTCTCTAACCAATGATATTTAGATCTAACAGAATCTGTCTTCCAGTAGACAGTTAGTTTACCGGATACATCACTAGAATGTCCTGTCTTGAATGGTTGTGTTGTAACACACAGATGTGTCATGTATTTTAAGGCATTAGCAATAATATCTGCATTCGAAGTCTGTAGATTTTCTTGATATATATGTGCAAGAATACAAAACTGCGACAAGGGATACAATGATATAAATGATCTTAAGTATCTTATAAAATACATAGTATCACGTAAACTAAGACCCAGATTAAGGAGATGATTTATATCGTCGATAATAAGAACAACAGATTCAGTAAATCTTGCTGCTTCATCATACTTTTCTTTGACACATGTAAAAAATCTATGTGCAATATCTACATGTTCTGTAAAATTGACATCTGGAATTACTGTTTCTGTTCTATTTGTAAAATCTTTATACATATCAGTGATATTACTGGCTATAATTTTCATTGGTTCAACAACAGTGACCTGGCCTTTTTCTTTCAAATTAAGAAGATTGTAGCCAAATTTCATGCCAATGTTATGATAATGACCAAGGGTATTATGACAAAGAACGAGACAAACAGCGGCATTCATCCTTTTCAATGCATGTAATAAAATGGCATTCACCAAGAAATTTGCATTGGTACCATGTCGCTCTTTGATTAAAATTGTTTTACCATTCATGTTTACTCTGTCAATTCCAAGAATATTAGACATTACTATTGGGGTAGCCATAATAACTGAAAAATGAAAGCACATCATTATTGTTCAGTCTCACAATAAAAACGAATTATTTAGAATTGCTTCCTCGCTTCAAATCTTAATAAAAATAGTCGAGGATTGTACACACAAGATATATGCAAGATTTCTGAATACAAGATTTTTTCATTTCACAACGAGAACTGCGTTTTTTAGTTCTTTCATTTGCTCATTATTTATACGAATTTGTTGTTAGAATCTCAAGAGTCCATATATACGTACGAAAAGAAGAGCATAAAACACTATCGCACAAATATAGTTTGTGATATTTAATTATCATTACATTAATAAAAACATTAGACGTTTCGGTCACAATCTGGCCATCTTCAGTAAATTTATAATATTCTTAAGGGGTTACACCACTGTAAAATTTTCAAAAAATCGATTATTTTTTAATTGGCTTAAAACTGAATATTTTCAAAATCCCCTACGTATTTCTGTAGCTATATTTATGTAGATTAAGAAACAATTTTTTAATTTGTTCTAGATTCAATCCTACGATACTTATACTGCGTGCCGCGGAGGACTTCAAATTTAACCACGCCCACGGAAACGTCTCTATCGCCGCCATTTTTAAACTTTTTACTGCGAAAATTTTTATTTAAATTCTTCGATACATGATTAAAAACATCCTTGAATATTATTATTTTATTACTCTTCCTTGCACCGAAAAAAAAATTGTAAAAATACGCTTCTTTTTCACAAGTTACAGTGGTGTAACCCNTGCAAGGAAGAGTAATAAAATAATAATATTCAAGGATGTTTTTAATCATGTATCGAAGAATTTAAATAAAAATTTTCGCAGTAAAAAGTTTAAAAATGGCGGCGATAGAGACGTTTCCGTGGGCGTGGTTAAATTTGAAGTCCTCCGCGGCACGCAGTATAAGTATCGTAGGATTGAATCTAGAACAAATTAAAAAATTGTTTCTTAATCTACATAAATATAGCTACAGAAATACGTAGGGGATTTTGAAAATATTCAGTTTTAAGCCAATTAAAAAATAATCGATTTTTTGAAAATTTTACAGTGGTGTAACCCCTTAAGAGTTACATATAGCTGACATTAAATTCAACCATGATATAATTATATATAAACGTGTTCTTTCATCATGTGAAGGTGCCTCGTACAACAATGTTACACCGTCAATTGTCATATCACGACAAGTGTAGAACAAGAATTTCCACCTACTAATTCCACCTACTAATTCGACAAAAAAATATATTTAGACAGATTTTTAGCATGCCAAAGGGCTCTCATTGACCCCTATATTAGCAAACATAATTCTACAAGACTTGGAACAAGAAATTACTGCTAATAATATTATCCCGTCTTTTTATTTTCGTTATATGGATGACATTGTGTTAGCGGTGCATAAAGACAAAGTGGAGGGGGTTCTGGAATTGTTTAATTCATATCATGAAAGGCTTAGATTCACTGTTGACTGGGAATGAAAACGGTATAAATTTTTTAGACGTAAAACTAATGAGACAAGAAGGAAGAATCATCTTCGATTATTTATAAAAAACCTACTAATTCAGGGAGATATTTAAATTATTTTTCGAATCATCCATTAGTACATAAAAAGGGCGTAATCATCGGGCAATTAGATAGAATTTTGCTTTTATCCCATCCAAAATTTCAGGAAAAAAAACATCTCTGATTTAATTCACACTCTTTTAATGAATGGTTATCCTCTTAAATTCATCTTTTCAACAATAAAAAATAGAATAAAAACTTTAGAAAATAGAACTAATTTAGATAAAAATCATGAGGACAATAATAACGAAAGTGACTCGAATTCTAATTTAAATAAAAAGTTTTTCATAATACCATATTTAAGTATCTGAAAAATTTAAAAAAATTTTCACATATTCATGGCTTTAATATCGCTTATAAACCCATAAATAAAATGAATATCTTTATAAAAACTGGAAAAGATCCTTTGCTTAAAGAGGACCATCGGGGAGTAGTCTATAAAATAAATTGTTTAAATTGTGAGTCTTCTTATGTTGGCCAAACAAAAAGAAAATTAAAAACTCGAATAAAAGAACATAAGGCTGACATAAGAAGATCCACCTCTGAGATGTCAGTGGTTTCACGTCACCAGTTGAATGAGATGCATGAATTGAATTGGGATAACATAAGAATTTTAGATACAGAACAATCATTAATGAAAAGAAGAATTTCTGAAATGATATACATTAAAGGCCAAATAAGTGATATCAATAAGCAAAGTGACACTGAAGGTTTGCCTGATGTTTATCTGCCTCTTCTTAAGAAAGATCTCTCTCACACTTAATAAATAATTCTAGAACTTTCTAAACTTTTGACTTATATATATAAATAGTGGTAACATATATAATATGACAAATAATAACACACAATGTCACGACAAATTTCCATCTGTGTAAAAGATGTACTTGAGATTCATCATTATTTTTTTGCTGTAAAACAGGTAATGATTCTATTCTCACATTTCAATTAGAACATATTAATGATAGGTTAATTTGTTAAATTAGAATCTGGAAATTCTTGTTCTACACTTTTCGTGATATGACAATTGGCGGTGTAACATTGTTGTACGAGGCACCTACACATGATGAAAGAACATGTTTATATAATTATACCATACGACGGTTGAATTTAATGTCAGCTATATGTAACTCTTAAGAATATTGTGAATTTACTGAAGATGGCCAAATTGTGGCCAAAACGTCTAATGTTTTTATTAATGTAATGATAATTAAATATCACAAATTATATCTTGTGCAGCAGTTTTTTATGCTCTTCTTTTCATACGTTTTGATTTATAAACCACGTTCGTTTTTATGATGTATTTTGAGCCCATATATATTTTTTATATCTTATTAACTTATTTAATAAAAATACTCATTCAACTAGTATTCATGCAAAACGAAAGAATCTGGCAGAAAAACGCGGTGATATATCTCACGAAACAAATAATTACACGTAAGGGCCACTACACACAAAATGACAGGTAATTATTTAGAAAACGCCCCTCACCTTTAATTTCAATGAAATTATGCTTATTCGAAGCGTTTTTACATGAAAGAATCTGGCAATAAAATGTGCCTTGTCCAGCGAATCGAGATATTAAGTGTTAAAGTTGACGACTATTAAGGTTAGGAAATTTGTCATCCCCTCCCTCTCACTACAAAATCACTGCGGAGGGGAACATGGCACATGGCTTCTGCAAAGGCCGCAGCACAAACTTTTGCATAACGCATAACGCTTAATGCATAAGCGAATCAACTAATCAAAATCTTTCCTTTCCTCTCATTCCATGGAAAAGAAGAATTTTGGTTGATTCTCTTATGTATTATGTATTATGTATTATGCAAGAGTGCTTAGCTATGCTACGTCCTTAATTGACTGCGTTCAGCAGAAAAAAGAGCTGTGCAACTGTTGTAAAATTCTTCAATGGCTGTATTCAATAGACTCAACAGTTTTGCAACCGTTTTATGATTCTCTGCTGAGGTAAGACCATTTTTTCTAGATCTAAAAGTATGATCCAATTAGTGCAAAGAATCATAAAACGGTTGCAATACTGTTGAGTCTGCTGACGCAGCCAATATGATTTGTTTAAGGTACTTTTTCATGCTGACGTTCGACGCTCATTTTCAGCGTCAAGATAAATCATATAATCAAAATTGATGCTTGATATTCATTAATTTCTGTTACGTGATTTATTTTGACACCAAAAATGAGCGTCGGACGTCGGTATGAAAAGACACCTTTATATATTTAGATCTAGTGAAGAACTAATGGCAAAATCATATTGGCTGCGTTCAGCAGAAAAAGTAGCTTTGCAACTGTTATAAAATTCTTCAATACGATTGGTTCTTGCTTTTGTGGTTCCTTATAGATCTAAATGTATGAACCAATCATATTGAAGAATTTTACAATAGTTGCAAAGCTGCTTTCTCTGCTGAACGCAGCCATCAGAGTTATTCCACACAAACTTGCACAGCCGCATAAACATATGCATAAAGAAAATTATTCAATCGTATTTTACGTTTGTCTTTATGACAGAAATGTGATTGGATAATTTTCTTTATGCATATGGTTATGTGGCTATGCAAATTTGTGTGGAATGGCCCTTAGACAGGGAGCACAGACTCTTATATAACGCACAACACATAATACATAAGAAAATGAAATCAAAATCCTTTATTTCCTTCCTTTCTATGAAATAAAGGACTCTAATTGGTTGATTTTTTTATGACTTATGCTTTATGCGTTATGCATGAGTCTGCGCCAAAGCCCTTAAACGGGGAGCACAGACTCTTGCATAACGCATAAAACATGAGACATAAGAAAATCAACCAATCAGAGTCCTTTATTTTATTAAAAGGAAGGAAATAAGGGATTTTCATTGGTTCATGTCTCATGTGTTTATGAAAGTCTGTGCTCCCCGCATTATCCAATCGCATTTTGGTAATTGCCTAGAATTGTGTTCTGCTCACCGATTTTGATGAAATTAGGCTTATTCGACGCGTTTTTGCGTTCATGAAATGAAAGAATCTGGCAAAAAAAAAGTGTCGCTTCTATAATTCTAATTGTTGAAGTTGTAAAAAATCTGTCATTTAGACGGTGGGGTATATAGATTAATGCTTATTGCTTCCGGACGGCGTAGTCGTTCTGAACAAAAAAAAACATTTTACCCGCTTATAACTACCTAGAAGTTACAGCCAATGCTGCCAGATGTGGCGATTTATCGCCAAATCGATTTTCGACTTGGTCGGGCTAGAGAGCCTACAATTAGAGTAACGCCATACGTATTATATACGGGTATCATTTGTGATTGGTCTTGTGAATGGCCATGTTTTAGCCATTCCCTCCAGTTTTTTAAACGCATTATTTTCTAAATTTTGAATTCATGCTAAAAAATGCTCAAAAATTGTGACAAATTAAAAAGTGATAATAAATAAATATTGTATATAAAATAATAAAACCTTTACATATATTATTTATTATAAAATTTCATTTATTTTGTACTATTGCAATATTGTACATTTTGTAATATTGCACATTACTTTATACAAAACGTTATTTATTGCACATTATTTGCGCTATTAAATGCGCTAGTTTATTATTCATTCTCTGTTCCTACATTTTAGGAGCAAAATGCATCTGTAATAATATAAAAGAAATCAAAAATTCAGAAAAATATAATATTATGTATGTACCATTTCATAAAATATTATATATTAAATATCGTAATTATTATATTATTTGATTTAGACTCACAATGTAATGATATATAATTGAAAAGATTACGACAAAAAGAGAAAGAATTAAATTCGTAACCAATGTGATGACTATACATATACTTAGTGCCAAGACACT
>JAANIC010001474.1:337270-354884 GCA_017607545.1 Acromyrmex charruanus
GACGCACTTTTCATGACGGCGCCGCTGTCGGAATATCGCGGAACTAAAATACTGCTTAGTTTCATGGCTGCACGTCAATTTCACTCGTAATATACAAACGAAATTTTCGGATACACCTTTCTCTTATACTAAAACTCCTACCGCGTTTCTGAAAGCATAGGATTGTTCGTTTAGGTTTTCCGCAATTCGCCAGCTACTTTTTATGAACGTGCAAGATCTGAAACTCTTATATGCAACACATATTGTGATGTGTTGACTACAGAAGCCGATAACAAAACTGTAAGTCTTTAATTTTCTTTCGTTTTTCGTATTCAAATGTAGCTGGCGAATTGCGTTGTTGTCGATACTTTAATTGTGGAGAAGGATTTTTCAATCCATAAGCACAGTTACGAGAAAGGTGTTTTTAATATTTAATGATAAAACAGGACACTCCAGCATCCCCTTAATTACATAATGTGCATTTCATTTAAAAAGGTTATATTACCAAAAATACCTGTTTATATAATGCAATTATAGTATTCACGCTTTTATATATCAAATTATCAAATATGTTAATTTCGTTTTAAAATATTGGGAATAAGTTTCCGCCCATTGCAGAAAGATGTCGTTAGTAGCATTGCTCGTGTGTTTGATAGAACGGTAAGACATGTTTTTGAAAGGTGTGTGTCCAAACTTTTGAGTCCAATAGATGGCATTCATTCGAAGCGTAACAAAGAGTAACTTTTTTTGCGTTGAAGATGTCGGAATTTATTCCAAAAAAGCAACATTTGCGAGAAGTTTTACTCCATTATTTTATTTTAAAGAAAAGTGCTGCGGAAACGCATCGTTTGCTCGTAGATATTTACGGTGAGCATGCTCCATCGAAAACTAGTTGTAAAGAATGGTTTCGGCGATTCAACAGTGGTGATTTTGACGTGCGTGACAAAGAACGCGAAGGTGCATCGAAAAAATTTGAAGATGCAGAATTGCAAGCATTACTCGAAGAAGATTCGTGTTTATCGCTCGATAGGTTGGCAAAAGAGTTAAATGTTGATAGATCCACTGTTGGAAAACGTCTACACGCAATGGGAATGGTGCAAAAAGAAGGAAATTGGGTGCCATACAAATTGAAAGAGAGAGACATGGAAAGACGTTTGGTCATCTGCGAGATGCTTCGTCAATGACAACAAAGGAAGGGTTTTCTACATCGTATCGTAACTGGCGATGAAAAATGGATCTACTACGATAACTCTAAACGCTTGAAGGCATGGGTGATGCCAGGTGAACCAGGTCCATCAACGCCAAAACGAAATATGCATGCTTCGAAGATTATGTTGTGCATCTGGTGGGATCAAAGAGGTATTATATATTATGAGCTGCTTAAACCGTCCGAAACCATCACTGGCGATCGTTATTGGCTACAACTGATACGTTTAAACCAAGCTATGAAAGAAAAATGACCGGAATGGGACAATAGGCACAACAAGCTGATTCTATTACATGACAACGCTAGGCCACACGTTACAAAACCGGTCAAGAAATATTTGGAAGGAGTAAAGTGGGAAATTCTGCCCCACCCGCCGTATTCACCGGACATTGCCCCTTCAGATTTCCATTTGTTCCGATCCATGCAGTCGGCCCTTTCTGGAGAACGATTCAATTCTTATGAAGGTATCAAAAAATGGCTTGATGAATGGATCGCTTCAAAAGAACCAGATTTTTTCATTCGAGAAATCCGTTTATTACCGGAAAGGTGGGAGAAAGTTGTCGCTTCCGAAGGAGCATACTTTGAATAAACTCACTTATATAGATTTGTTTAAATAAACACATCTTTTTCATTTAAAAAGGGCGGAAACTTATTCCCATTCCCAATATAATATCAAAAGTTTTTTTATGTTAATGTAATACAATTATTACTTATTATTAATTGATCGCACAATATGAATTTAAAAGATTATTATAAGAGGTTGTAATAACATTATTAATACTCATCCCTGTCAAAAATTTCTAACAGACCTTTCCAAAAGCCGACTAAGTGCGAATAGATTCTCTTACAAATCTACAATCAACAGAAATGTACAAATTTTTTATTCGCATTTGGTCGGTCTTTGAAATGATCTATTAGAAATTTCCGACAGAGATGCATTCGTGCATATAAATTTTATTGTATGTGTTCTTATTTTAAAAGATTACTTTGCAATAAGATTATAATAAATTTGTAATAAATTGAACATTACTGTTTAATGTCAAAGTTTGTTTCGATTAGTAATATCATAATTTTATATTCTGTATTTAAATAACCGCCTTAAGTGTAATTACATCAATTACAGTAATAGGATGTGGTCAAAGTCTCGTTACAAATGCCTTGAAGCATTTGATGGACCAATTAGAAGAAAGAATTTTACAAACTTTTTACTGACCAATTAAAAAACGCTTCAAAGCATTTGCAGCATCACGTTGACCATACTCATAAATATAAATTCCTGAAATGTGGCGATTTTATAGGCAAAAAATCAAAATCAAAATCTGGTGATTTTGTTAGTGAAAATTCATCAACAAATGGCGACTTTTGGCTATGAAAAGCTTCGTAGGTGGCAATATTAGCCCTGGTTCATCTGGCAATTCTAGTTGCAGCCTAAAAGTAAAAAGACCACTCTAAAAAGACTATTCTTACACCTCACTGTCTTCATGAGTTAGAAATCCAAGCGGATACTGTCTACGCTGTAATGTTTAAGCGGTTAGGCCCCAAGCGGGTAGGATGTATTATTTTTTTTTCGGCTACGCCGCCCCGAACCAATAAGCACTAGTCTATACACCTCACTGTCTACATAACAGATTTTCTAACCTCGACAACAACAGTACAATTATAGAAGTCGTGCGCCCCTTTGCAGGGAGGAGAGGAGGGGTGAGAGTCGGGAGTGAAAGTCGCGAGTGTGGTCGCTTCGTGTAAAAAGTCGAAATCCATGTGAAACAGTAATTATAGACAGTACAATCATTTTATTTCTGTGATAGATTCTTAACCTGAATAGTCGTGAACTTTAATGCTTAATATCTCTGTTCGTGGAACAGAGTGACACTTTTTTTGCCAGATTTTTTTGTTTCATGCAAAAACGTGTTGAATAAGCCTACTTTCATCAAAATCGGTAAGTAGGACACAATTTTAGACAATTACCATTTCTCATAATACGTAATGCATAAGAAATTGAATCAATCAAAGTTCAATTGAACAAATCAATCCATCGTTTGCCTTCCTTTCCATGAAATAAAAAACCATGATTGCTTGAATTTCTAATGCTTTATGTGTTATGCAAAAGTTTGTTCCCCGCTTTAGGCTTATTCGACTTTTTACATTCAGCATCTTCGCTTTCTCTCTTTTCAGCATCAAATATATATTGTAAGAGGCTCCACACAATAAAAAGAACAGGGAACAGAGAATAAAAATTTCAACCTATCAGAAATCATGTATTGTGGAATACACAGTTTCTGTAGGTTGAAATTCTTATTCTCTAGTCCCTGTTTCTTTTATTGTGCAGAGTCCCTCATGCTTGCGAGCGATGGCACAACTTCGTCGCGTGCTCTTTGATCTTCTCTTACTTAAAAATACTCTTATTCTAGAAAAACATAAGATCTCAACAGCTAGGTGAACAAATATCAGAGCTTCTCGCTAAATAATTGGGCGTCAGGCACGAGAGAGCGTGCCACTCTTTCAATAATTTTTAATTTCTACTCGCAATTAAGGCTCCTGACTAGTCGCGACGGTCATGTTAAAATCGTGACGTCAGAAGTGAGGAATGACACGATAATTTATGTTGTATATCATTTTTAAATAAAGACAATTTGGATGAAACGAAATGACGAGATCACTTTAAAATACTTATAAAAATTGATGAAAACTGTCTTTTCCTCCCTTGATCAGTAAATAGTCATAAAACGTAAAGTGAGCCTATATTCGGGCAGAAACAATCCGACAGTTGTTGAACCAAGTAAAATATACGATTTTATATATAAAATTCCAAGATAACTTTAGTTTTCATCGATAATTATGACTTTGATAAGTAGACGAGACAAGTTACATTTTCACAATTAAACAAATAATAACGAAATGACATGCAATATAAATTTCATCGTCAAAACGTCACTTTTCCACGCCTATAAGTTTGGCCATTTATCGTGGTGCGGCATTGTAACATACAAACAAGCCCATGTCCGTGTGCTCGCCTGCGGCGCGCCGAGAGTGAGTGAGACAGCGAGTTCCTTCTCACACTAGTCGCTTGTTTCAAGCGACCGAAAATGCTTTCTCGGCAATCTCGGCCGCTCCTAGGCATCAATAAGGGGCGGGAGGCTAAATAACATATAAGTTTTAATAAATTGTAATAATAATGTATTCCTCCCATTAATCCAGAATAGTACAAATCATGTTAAAACGCAACAGTTTACGAGATATTTAATTGTTTACGATTTTTCATGCGCGTTATGTAGTATACCCCTCCTATTTGAGTAACAAGAATAGTTCAGTAGAAGTAGAATTTTACCGGAAAAAAATTATTTCCAGCATTTCTTTTTACGAAAGTCTTGAAAGGCTATCAGAAAAGAAATGCATATGTTTGAGACTCGAGACTTGTGAAGAAAATATGCGAAAAAAAATCGAATAGTTGCAAAAAGCACGTTTTCTGTTTATAAAACGAAAGATATTGATTGTATGGAAAAAAAATCGATATAAAAAATATAGGTATTTGAAATAACTACAAAATGAGACGTGGAACATTAAAATCGATCTATTAATTCAGTAGAAAAAAAATAAACACTGAAAAAGGCCTTTTTTCACTCGCTCTCTGTTCATTAAGATTTAAATCTCAAAGCAAAGCTTTGAAATTTTCGTGTAAATGTAGCCCTCGTAATGACGAAGCTAGCCTGAAATGTTCATTAGCTTTTGCAAAAAGCCATTTGTTCACTAAAAATCTATCTGCGGAAAACTTAATTTCTTCATCTTTGAACAGTTGCACAGTAATTTACAGAGGTGATTTTTTTTCTTCAAAAGTTGCATTATCACGTACACTTAATAACAAAACGATTTTTTTGCAGTTAAACTATTATAAAACGACTTTAAAAAGTGGGTATCTTTTTCCGTATAAAAAATTGGAAATAATTCCGTTAATATGCATCATATCAAATAGCCGTGTGAAGCATTTGACATCTGACATTTTTCTACGAATTTAAAAAAAAAGAAGATTACCCTTCAATTATTAGGAGCCAAGATAACAATTTTTTTTTCAAAAAATCACTGTGACTCTAATTTTTAAGATTAAGAGTGTTTCGTCTAGCAAGGAAGAATTTGTCAAGGAAGAATTGAATTTGCTATTAAAAAATTCTCGAATTTTTTGCTGCCGAAAAAGTTTGTTTAAAATCATTGGAAAGTTGAACAACGCGAGTGAGGCGCAGTGCGCCGGGCCAGTGTTGCCAGATCAAGATATTTCAGATTCATTTTGTATAAAAACGCAAAAATTTAATAAATGCGTTTTTGATATAAATATATATAAAAATATAATATAAATAATGTGACCCACAATTCTCTTTTTCTCCCCTCACTACTCCAACAAGTAATAGTAGCATAATATAAAAAAGGAACGATCCGAAGGAACAGCTCAGGCTGCTCCTCGCCCTGATGAAGTGGACTACAAAATTCACGAAACATTGACATTCCAAGAATGAATCTGGACACGGAGGAAACCCACGAAACGTATAATCTTTATAATATAAGTAATATTAATAAAATAATAAAATAAAATAAAATAAAATAAAATAAATAAAATAAAAAAAGTAAAAAAATTAAAAAATAAAATAATATTAATACAAAAAAATATAATATAATATAATATAAAAATATAATATAATATTTATATTTATTAAAAACGCATTTATTTTATATGAAAGCGCTTTTCAAATAATCGAGGTAATACAAAATATCCGAAACGAAACGAGGCACATGTCCGATCTGAGTGATCTCACGAATTAAGTTAGATGACACGCTCACTTGTCCTAAATCCGTTTGTGTCACTGAGCATTGGAGCACATGAATGCAACTGCTCCAACCGCCATCTTACCTGATCCAAGTGCTCTCTGAGTTAATTTGGAGCATGCGATGTGAACAAATTTAAGGTATCTATATAATAAGTTTTAAGCTTTGTGTCTACGATGCTAGAAATCAGTCCGAGATCTTGTATAAAGAAAGAATTGACCAATCACTTGATCATGTGACCAAATGTAATTGTTCAAATGTAATTTGTTAATTCTTTCTTTGTCCGAAATCTCGAATCGATTTCTAGTATCGCGAATACAGGGCCTTACAGATAAAAATTATAGATAAAAGACAAAAGTTAAGAACTAAATGTCTAATTTACAGCTCGATAAAATATTCAAAACCTTAACATCGTTTTCGTTTATTATTTCATATACTGTTTCAAAATTAAATCTCTTCAACACAATTAGTGTGGGTTTAAACTCGAAGTATTCAATATCAAGGGTGCAACGAATATGTAAAATTGTCTCACACAACCATCTTAATCGACATTTTGTTACGTAACTTATCTTTGATAATGTTTACGATAAAAAATGTGCGTTCGACTGAAGCATTTGAGAAGGATAGAGTAAGCTAATCCGAGAATTAGCTTCGATGTATTTCCGAAAATTTTTTATTTCCGTCTGCATCTATAAGCTCGTTGACCTCAATCCAATATTTCTCAGTACAAACAATTTTGATAACTTCAACTCCGTGAATTCCACTCAGTCAAATCAATATTATTGCACAGACTACGCTTGAACTTGCTCACAATATCCGTGATATCAGCTTTTATCTGTGATGATGCGAATTGCGGCGCAAATGTTGATATTTCATGAAATATTTTTATATTATCAGAAATTCTCTTTTGTAATTTCAATATAAGAACAAATAAAATATATTCCAATATAAGAACAAATAAAAAATCTCTGCAACGTTCTTTGATTTGCACAACTGAGTCTTTATGAATGTTGGCACATAAAATGTTAAATTCGTGCAAACCCAAAATTGATGCATTCGAGAGACATGCAAAAAAGAGACATGCGTTTGAAATCGAATTCTGCAAGATCATAATGCGATATTTTTTTTAGTTGTGACGGAACGACGACCATTTGGAGAAGTGAATATAAACAATCATTCAAATCTTTAATTTAACCGGATCAGTAAAATCAGATTGAAATAATTTATTTAGCCTCGTGATGTTTTGCAGCGTTGAATTGAAGAAATTCAAGTACAATTTATTTTCGAGCGTTGAGAACATGTTATATACTTGAGAAGCTATATAACAGCGTTCCTTATTACTTGTAATTTTAAAATGCAGCTATAGTTCGTCTCATTGATTGAAAATGGCATTAATAGCCTGAAGTCTCACTGACCATCGAGAATATTCGATAGCTTAATAATTTTTTTAGGTATATTATCATTGAGAGTACAATAAATTTTTGCATATTTGTTTTGACATTTATTACTAATAAAGTGTGTTTCGCGTGACCATGAAATCGAGATTGGCAAGACTTTACAAACCTCCTCGACTGCGAGATGTAATGAATGACAAATGCATTTAACCACGATAAGATCTTGATATTTCGCAATAGCCTCGTTATCGAATGATCTATACCTACGTTTTCACTGGCTCCATCAACTCCTAGATCTAAAAGCTTTTCCGTCTTTAGATTTCGCTCTTCAATTGCTGCAAGATAGTTTCAACAATAGCATCAAAGATACCTGCTGTCATTTCAATCAAGCGATAAAAAGTTGTTACAATCTTTTTCTTTGACTGAAATATCGAATCATGAGGCAGAGGATTTTCATCACGTTGATCGTCATAGATTCGTCAATAATCAATGAATAAATGTGAATTTCCAAGGTCCTTAAGGAGATTTTGTACGATATACGATAGAATATTTTTTATTAAAGTTGAACATTTCATCCGATGTATAGCTTTATGTTTCGCAGGATTTCAAAATTCTAATCAAGTTCTTTGATCATAAGAGCAAGATGATCGACGGCCTTTATGAGGAATGTTCTGCCACATAAACAGCAATTTTTAAGCTCAGTTATTTTTTGTTTTTCTGTCAGAGTCACTTTCGCAAATTTGTTAAGTTTTGATAATTGAACGATATTTCGATTTTTCAGATATGTCTTGTGTTTTCTCGACGCAGCATGTTCGATGAGTCCTTTTTTGTGCGCGATGAGAACTGTACTATAGAAAATGCAAAATGCTTTTTTCAAATTTCCAGCAGACGACAGTTTTAACCAATCTATATCATTAAAGAATAAGAATAATTTTAAAAAGAATGGACATCACTATTTAAAAAAAGAGTATCGCCAAAATTGCATCAAATTTAGATTATCGATTTTTTTCTATTCTATAATTATTTATTTAATTAAACTATTGCGAAACTAAACTTCAAAAATTGATTCTAACTCCCAATTTTTTATATACTTTTGTACATACTTTTTATCACTATGAGTTTTTGACATTTTAAATATTGCACATCTAAAGATGATTTTGAATTTTTCGTGCTATGTACGTGTTATAATAATCACGTGATTCCAATATAAAAGAAAATGGCGGCGATTTATCGATTTCTATTATCGATTGCACTCGTCATCTTTCTGTTATCTAGGACTATGTTTACACGCACTGGTAAAATCGTTTTAGTTAAATTAAAAAAGCCTTGTAAGCGGTCTTCAATCGCTTTAACGTATCAAAATTCGATGTTAGCAACTTTAGATATTAATAAATGACAAAGGATATTTCGCCTCAGGTTCCATCAAATTATATAAATATATTTTTGATGGAGGTAAAATATGCCTGATCGTGTAAACAGGTACCAACACCGGTTTTAACTAAAACGGTTTTTAGTAAAATCATTTTTACCAGTGTGTGTAAACGTAGTCTAAGACTCTACTGTTAAGTCCGCTGAACGCAATTAATGGCCTAGTTTCCACCGAAGGTTTGAACCGAGAGAAAGAAAGTTTGTCCATTTATTTGCCTCTCACTCTACTCGTCTTTCTGTCCACCACCGCCATCAACAGTTTATTGTTACATCCGAGGGAGGGTTCGGCCGATCCTCTGGTTTCGACCTAACCCGAGATTTTACGTTGGATTAAATTTTCGCGATTTATGTACCGAGGGAGAGGCCTATCTAAATTTATCCAGCTCCGTGATTAGTTAGAGGCGGGTACTATATATTCCGATGATAGTAGTTCCACGGCTGCTCCCCCGTTCTGCCCAGATACGCTATAAATTTCTCTAGTACCTCAGGACACTTTAGACAAATTGCGAGGGTACCCAGAGTGGCCGTTAGTATGGAATGCATTACAGGATTCGAAACGATTGGGAAAGCCCAAGTGGATGTAATGTCTTAGAACCTCCTGGTAATGCCTCTTTTCGTCTTCTGGCGCGGAAGTGTAATGTCTTAGAACCTCCTGGTAATGCCTCTTTTCGTCTTCTGGCGCGGAAGTGTAACACTCCGGACACTTTATACCGCTCTCCCTGTGTTGAAAGAATAACGATGACACGCAGGATGCACTAAATAACCACTTAGAGCGCGGATTCACCGTCAAGATTCGAACATCAATAGATAGGATTCCGTGAGTGCGGAAATATCATCCTTTGTGCAACTAGCTGCGATTTGATTTCCTAGAGAAAGGCTATATGATATTTCACTTACCTTACATTATCCAGCTCTAATTTAGTCGTCGGAGATTCTGGGTAGTGGTTACGGTCCACTTCGCGAATAATTAGTAGGTACGATCGCATTCAACTAGCGCTTGATATTACGAGTGCTTTTTAAGAAATAGGGTGGGATTTTGTTAAGAGAAATGTGCACACGTACGTTCATTTAAATCAAGTACAAATATATGTATTTGTTCGTTAGATTACACAAAAGTGACTAAAGTTACTTGTATTAAACTAACAGTTAGATTTGGATCTTATAATAAAAATGGATCTTACGCTAGAATTACTGGGTCAGATAGAGGCCGAATTAAAATTGGAGTTTAAAGCGGAACTTATTATTAAAAATCGAAAAGAACGTGTATTTAGATTTGAAACCGGCGCGGCGGTCGAAAAATAACTGACTGACTCTATATCTACTGATCTATTGCTCATGGGCATTCGGAAAAGTCACCATTGGCTCATGCCATAGGGGGTGGCGGGAGTGGGAGAGGCGTCAGATGCAGCTCTGGCGGTTCGGTGTCTGAGTGCGTTATTCAGGCTCGCCAGTGAATATATTTGTAAATTTTGGAAAATATTTTCTGGACAAGTTTTTAGGGTAGCTATGGACGTGACACCTCCCCCCTAAAGATAAAATGTTGTGGATTATGTCCGACGTTTTATTGTCTGATCTAAAAGAAGGGAAAATTTTGATTAACACACACTGTTCTTAAATCTATCATAAATGCTTGGCTTAGCGCATTTACTTAACCTATCGCAGTATTACAATTAGTTTGCTTAGAGTTAGCAATAGTCGCTCACTCATTATCTTTATTATTTAACATTGCGCGGAGTTCCCTGTAACTCACGGTTTTTTCACTCGCACTTTCGGTAGGCACTGGGGCTGTGAGAGTAGGGGGTCGATCTTCTGATGTAGAATTTTGGGGAGGGGCCTGTGGCGGCGGGTATGAGAGAGGTCCTGTGATGGCCAGTATGCTTCCTCGTCCTGTGGTATCCCTTCCTTTAGGTTCTGCCAGATACAGCAACAAGTGTGCGACGGAACTCTAAATAGCCCCGGATAAATGTACTCTACCTGTACATTGAGTGCAGGGCGTAACTATGGATTATTGTGTCCACAATTAATTTTATCAATTTGATGATGATGAAAATTGTCATGATTCCTGCACTTGCTGAACCGAATGTTATGAATCTCTGCCAAAGGCGCGCCCCCGCGCTTTCGGCAATTTTTTCCAAGGATTTTTGATGGAAGAGATTTGTTATCGAGACGCTTCCTGAAAGTATGTTGTGACCCATTGCTCCTCGTGCCAAGATGTTCAACATTTGTGGTTTTCCTACCGGGAACATTATATGGTTACGGAGCCTGTTTAGGTCCTCATCCGAGTAGATTCCACTGGTAGCGAGCGCTGCGGGTGTGACGTATCTCCACGTTAGTCGCGTCAGCAGTTGAATTATGAGTGGATTCTACCGGGCGCAGCATAAAGCAGATCCTATGTATTTTGTACATGTTTGACAGGAACTCGCTGCAGTCTTTATGTGTTCTTGTCCGCATTAGTATTCTTGATCCGGATAAAAGAAAAGCCGATTTATTTCCGTAGATTTCAGGTAATTCGGTGAAGCATTCCTCCGTATGTCGGATTTTGCATTCCACTGGAACACACTTAATGAAGTGTATGACTTCTCCAGCCATCACGGCCGGGTGTCCAGAGGATTTCATAATGCGGTGCGCCGTTTCATCTGGTGCGATGCTAGATAGTGTAAGTGCATTTTGGAGTATTTGTTTCTCCAAGGCGCATTTTTATTCCGTTATATCCCGGTAAAAGCACATCAGTTGTGTCCTAATATGTTTCTCCACATATACAAACTTAGAATTTATGCAACCAAAAATATCCAGGTTGTTCACGGAAATTCTTGATCGTATCCTAAAAGCTCGGTCTTGCCATGTTTTCAGGATAAAAAGCTTCTGATGTTCCGTCTGCACTAGCGTGTAGCCAGATATTGATTCTGCCCGCTTGCGTGAGTGCAAACGTGGTCTCTCTCGTGGTGATCGTGTAAATGATAGGTGCCGTTTGATTGGTCTTAGGAGTTAGTTTACTCGCTTGCTCTTCATATGAGACGTCGTAATAGCTGAAGTAATAACTAACGGGCGGTACCGTTGACCAAAAGTCTCACCTCTGTCGGTGTCAAGACATTCTCTGGCCGTGATCTTGCAGTGCAAGCCGGAAAGCAAAATGATTTCGTGCGAATTACGGCGGATGGGGGCCTCGAAGTCTCGCAACGTTACCTTAACCGTCGCCTGCACGATGACGCTGTCCCATGTTCCATACGGGTCGCTATACTGGATACCATTGCATCGTCCATCCATGGACGTGTGCCCGGTGAGAGTGACGCTCCGAATAAAGGAGTTATTCGGTTTTAGACCAAAAATACAATATAATCATCTCTTCCTCCTAGGTCAATTGTACCGGTTTCGTGAATTCTTCGGCAGTTGCTAGCTGCTGTCTTTTGCAAGTACACTCTCCTCCCGCCATGTACTATCGACACATGAGAGTGCATCTCGCAATAGTATATTATGCGATCTTGCATTGGATTACTCCTGGTCCTGTCAAAATCCGAGAGCTGGAGTAGCTGGACGTGGATATTCTCGATGACGGACTCGATGTCTTCTAGATTACAGTTCCCTATATCTAGCAGGGATAAAGATAATATTGAGACCGTGACCCCCGTAGTCGTAACCTATCAGCCCTTTCGCTGGTGGGGTGAGGAGCGCGGTGACGATGCTGAAAATGATTGTCCGTTCGTCCATTCTTGGATGCAGCAGCTACTAGACTAACTATTGGCGATTATCTTTGTATTAGCTTCCTCTACTGGATCCGGGGGGCGTCTTCAGGGAGGTGCACTCCACGCTCTCCGATATAGCGTAATTTCTTTAATTTGTCACTATGTATTATGCAAGTCCTATTGCTATTTAATATTATTTATCTTAATATTATTATCTATCTTAATATTATTGTTCATTAAAATTTCTAAAATTTCATGCGGCCCTGTATATTGATCGGCAAGTTTCCCTTTCACGGATTCCTTTAGTAAATAAACTTGATCGCCGTGTTTAAACATTCGAGGATTCGTTCTCTTATCATAATAATGTTTCGACCGTTGTTTTGCATGAGTGAAATTTTCGTGAGCCATTTCCTGCAAGTCGCGGAATCGGTTGAACAGTGAGGTTAAATAATCCGCGTATGTGATATTCAAATCGCTTGATAGAACTGGGTCGCTCGTTGGTATTCGAGCCGTCTTACCAAACATTAGTTGGTATAAACTTCGTGTACGCTCGCGTTATACGAAAACGTTATCAACCTCAAACGTTCATCCCACTCATTGTCTTGATCTACATCGATCTGTTTAAGGTATTCCCGAAGTACAAGGTGACTTCCCTCGAGCCATTTGATTGGGGGTGATACGCGATAGTCTTAAATTGTGTTATTCGAAATTTGCGTGCTATCGCGCGCATGAGGGCGCTCATAAAATTTGATCCCTGATCCGTGAGAACGGCTTTAGGTGTGCCATAAATACAGATAAAATCGCTCATGAATGCGTTGGAGACATCAATAGCCGTTGCTTGACGCGCAAATACGTCTTTGTAATACCTTTATGTCCGCCCGCTGCGGAATTATATTGTAGCATTCGCTGAGGATTCGTGGGCGATCGACTGAAGGTATCATGATTTGGTTGGTGCAAATTGAGATTTTTACATCATGATCATGAAATGTATCGTCTAAGATATCTCTGATTCTATGCCATGCCAGTCCATTGATATCGCCTTTACAAAGAGACCGATGGTAAAGCGAGCTCGCTGACTACGTCTAACAGCGACGAGATTGCTTCCACCATCAGTTGCCTTCCTGTCCTCCAATATCCGCCCGCCAATTATTAATATGATAATGTATCGGTTCTTGTCGCTGATTAATTTCGCGCGCCCATGAGTGTTTTTGAGTCGTTTTTTGATTCGCAGGAGTCGCCCTCCATGAGTATGCGCGCTCCTTCGTCGCAAAGTTCGCCCATCTGTGTGGTGGAAATTATAAGATTGTCTTTCCTCGTAAGGAAATTGTCAGCAAGTAAATAATTAGCAAGTACGATCGCGCTTGATCAATAGCTATCAACTAGCGCTTGATATTTTTTTAAGAATGTTTTTTAAGAAATAGGATGGGAGTTTGTTAAAAGAAATGTGCACACGTACGTTCATTTAAACTAAGTACAAATATATGTATTTGTTCGTATACAAAATTACTGACTAAAATTATTTGTATTAAACTAACAGTTAGATTCGGATCTTATAACAAAAATGGATTTTACACTAGAATTACTGGGTCAGATAGAGGCCGAATTAAAATTAGAGTTTGAAGCAGAACTTATTATTAGAAATCGAAAAGGGCCGCATATTTAGATTTGAAACTGGCGCGACGGTCGAAAAATAACTGATTGACTCTATATCTACTGCTTTATTGTCCATGGGCATTTGGAAAAGTCCCCCACCCTCGGTTCATGCCATAAGTGGTGGCGGGAGTGGGAGAGGCGTCAGATGCGGCTTTGGCGGTTCGGTGTCCGAGTGCGTTACTCAGGCTCGCCACTTGTGAATTTTGGAAAATATCTTCTGGACAAGTTTTTAGGCTAACTACGGATGTGACATTATTCTAGATGTCGATAGCGTTCACGGATCCACTCGGCAACAGTTGAGTTTGCTGAACACGACCAATGGCGTTGAATCAAGTGATTTAGCCAGCCAATTAGACCACTTCCTCCACCTTTCGCCTTTCTGATTTATTCAGATGTCTTCTATGCACTGGTGCATAAAACCTGTAATACACAATTGTCGTAAAAATGTGTTTATAATAATATAAATACAAATACAGGTTAAATCGTAAGAAATCCCCAATATATTCAGTGATATTATTAATAGGTATGTTCTTTTCAGCTGAAGTTCTTGTACGGTTCTCGTTTTTACACTCATTCATCTTGATGATGTCACGAATCAGAGGGCCGTCTTAAGACATTATTTAAACATTTTAAGACATTACTTAAAGCTGGTTCTACATTAATCGCAGCGCACGCGTATTGTAAGCGCGTTGCGATCCAATGCATGGTGTCAATATATAGGTGAAGCATTTGATAAACAAGAATAAGATGATCTGCCAAAAATTATTACTCTTCAGAAAAAATGAATGTATCTAATGAAAAATTAAAACCCAGATGCTACAATCTTAATTAATCAAGTTAAGTTCTATCAAATTAAAAAGTATAACACAAATGGTACTGTTTCTTATTATTTATACAAACTTACTGTTTTAAAAAAAGATAAAAAAAGCGCTAAGCATGCGTGCTTTTCGTGAAGAATCATTTGAGCCGGTTTCACCAACGTCAATTATATATACTTAATAGGCCGTGGAACCGACTAATTGTGTTTGTGTTTGTTGTTTAGTAGAATTGATCACTTATGGTTGACAGTTAATCACCGATTCGGCTTAATCGAATTGATGAAACCGGCTCTTTGTATATAATACTAAGTATCCAACCTCTTTTTTTTTGGTAACGGAGGGGAAATGCCTGACGCATACCCCGGGCCTCGGGGGAGAGCCCGTTATGTGGGGCTTGCACCCACTAAAACCCCTCCGGGTGTCCTGCACAGGCCATAACTGAGGGGGTCCCAGGAACGCGTGCAGCATACTTTTGGGAGCCCCTCTGGCCGGTCGGCTGTGGCCGACAGTCTTACCCGCCCGGGAGAGCCCCGGGCGGTGCGAAGGCACTAACTGCCCGAATCGGGCGCTAGGGAGGGACACCACCCCCGCGCCCGCCATCCCGGTTGTTGTTGGGGGACGGGAGTTGGGGATCCCGGCCCCCGCCGGAATCCCCAGCCCTCCAAGGGGCGCCGATCTCAAGAGTCTGGCGCCCCTCATATCGTGGCGCCGCGAGACGTGCTCTCGCGGCGAATCCCCCGCGCGCGGCGATGCAGAAACCCCGCCCCCATCACGCAGTGCGACTAGGGGGCGGCGGCACTACAACCCCGCGCGCAGGGAGGTTATCCATTGTCCGGCGGCGGTGCGACCCTGGGGTCGGCAGCTCACCGCCGCGTCATTGCACCCCGCGCCCGCGACGCGGGGCCGTCGGTGACGACGGGGGATGAGGGGCCTCTGACCCCGTCCCCCCCATGCTCATCCTCGTCGTCCTCCTCCTCCTCCGTCTCCTCAGGTATAGGGGGAGGAGGTCGCCGCCGTTCTCGCTCCGTGGGGCGGTCCCGACGGCGAGTATGCGCGAGCTGTGACCCGGGGCGCGAGCGGTCCGGCTGTAGCCGGCGCCCGCGTTGTCCCCCAATGCCACCGTCCCGCGCAACACCTCCCCCTTCATCACCTCCACCGCCCGGCGGCGGCGGAGGAAGGCCACGTCCACCCGGGGCCCGCTCCCTCCGCCTTTCAGCCTCCTTCTTCTGCGACATCACCCGTTCGCAGAAGGAGGAGAAGGCCTTCCATGCTCTCTCCCCGCCGACTATCGCCCTCACGACAGCCGGCAGGGAGAGATCCCCCCCTATCTCTCGGACCAGGACACCGCGCTCGCCCGCCCATGCCGGGCAGGCCTCCAGCGTATGCTGCGCGGTGTCCCGGTCTCCGTCGCAGTGATGATAGCGCGCGTTCGGCTCCTTACCTATGCGGCACAGGTACTCCCCGAAACATCCGTGTGCGGTGAGCACCTGCGTTGCGTGGAACGATAATCCGCCCCATTCCCTACCTACCCATTCCTCGAGGCAGGGGAGGATGGCCTCCACAGTCCGGACGCCCGTTGTCGGCGGGCTATTCTCGAGAGTGGCACGCCCCTCTCCAAAGCCCCGCCGACGGGCGTTCCCTCTCAGTCGGTCGACGGTCCCCGGGGTTACGATACCCCCCCGAAGCCGAATGGCCTTCACCCTGGCGTAGGTCTCTGCCAGGGCGTCGGCCACGTACTCGGCAGGGGGGCCAGACGATCCCCGCGAGGATCATGGCAGCCACATACGACACCGTCCTGTAGGCTCTACATAAATGCGAAGGGCCAGCCGCAGTTGCACACTGTGCAACCTTTCTTTGATGCGGCGGCTGGCCAGAGCCTTCCCACTCCATACCGGGGCCCCGTAAAGGGCCCCGGACAGGACGGCGTGCATATATGCCCGCCTGACCGACTCGTTCGGACCGCGAAGGTTGGGCATGAGGCCGAGCAGAGCGTCTGCCCGGCGGCCCAATCGCGGGGCTAGCTCGTCGAAGTGTTCGACGAAGCCCCAGCGACCATCCACGGTGAGACCCAGATACTTGATAGTGGGTCCCACCGGGACGCGGACATCGTCCACCACTATATGTGCCCGAGGGGGCACTCCGCTCTTCCCATCGTGGAAGAACAGTGCTTCCGTTTTAGCGGGGGCCACCCTCAGGCCCAACTCCTTTATGGAGCCGACTACGCACGCCACTGCGACGTTCTCACGGCTCTCCCCCAGGTCGGGCCCCCGGCTACCACTAGCGTGTCGTCCGCGTAACAGATGACGCGGCAGCCGGGGGGTAGGGCCGCGCGGAGAACGCAGTCGTATGCGACGTTCCAGAGTAGGGGGCCCAACACGGACCCCTGTGGAACGCCGCACGACACGTCCTTCCGCTTGCTGGAGTCCCCGTTTATCATGGAATTCCAGCTGCCTGTTCCGGAAATAGTCCTCAACTGCGGCGATCAGGTAGGGGGGCAAGAGATGGTGTTCTCTCATAGCCCCCACCACCCGGCCCCATGGGACGCTATTGAAGGCGTTGGCGATGTCCAGTGATACCGCCAACGCCACCTCCCTACCCGCGGTCATCTGCTCCGAGAGGGCTCTGACCTGCCTGACGGCGTCGATG
>JAANIC010001474.1:369954-387171 GCA_017607545.1 Acromyrmex charruanus
ATTCTTATTCCTCGTCCTCCTCCTCCTTCTCCTCCTCCTCTTCTTCCTTCTGCCCGATCGTCAGGACGCTAAGGAGGTAGATACCCAAATTAAGTTCATTGTAGATACCCAAATTTAGTTTTATTTGATTGAATAATTCGGATATATCCTCAGGATATTCCAGAGGGGGAGAAGGAGCGAGATCCTTCAAGACTCGGAGACGCTCTCCTCCAGAACTCCAGCGGAGACGCTCTCCTCTTCAACTTCTTCTTCTTCCTCTTCCACTTCCTCTTCCTCAACCGCCTCATCAAGATTGTCGATGAGATGGTTGAACGCAATTCTGTTAATGCGCACATGAGTGAGATCATCCACCTTATCGGCAATCTCGAAGAGGCGATGAAACAACTCTATTTGAGTGACATGTAATTGAGTGAGATCAATTATAATATCACTCTATTGAACTGAGAAAGAGGAGGAGGAGGAAGAGGAGGCAGTCTCCTCAACTTTTTGCAGTTCTTTATCATCCATGTTATACAATAGCTGCACAGTAAAAAAAATTATCACTTCACTTCATTTAATCACAGAAAATGTGCAAAAGTATTCTACCATTTAGCATTAATGATAGAATATTTTTGCACGTTGGGGGAAAAAAATCACTCACGTTGTAATACGTCTTGCGCGCAGACAAAGCAAGACAAAGACTGACGTTGAGAATCAATCTTCGCTGCAGCGAGCCAGCCTAAAATTTATCTATAGGCGGCAGTTGTAAAACAATTTAGATCATAAGTGTCGTCACGAGAAAAGTTACCGCTTATATCGTTGCAGCACTCTTTATAATGTAACCGCGATTATTTGTAGCCCATCGATTGCTGAAAATTCACACTGCACGTTTATTTTCACACCTGTAACACGTCCTTTTTTCTTACGGAAAGGTACATACATACATACATACATACACATGTTCATACATACGTACATGCGTACATGATTCGTGACATGGCAAAAAAAACGGATTGGTTGTTGTTTATCTAAACGGAGTACGATAGCGCGCCCAGGTATAGGATGAATGGGATGGATGAATGGGAAGTAAAGAAAGTACATATATAGTGATGTGAACGAAAAAAATTTTTTATTCACATATTATTGCTTCGTTTCTTTTTTGTACGTATTAAAAACTAAAGCCAACAGCTCGCAATCGACGAACTGATGTTTGTTAAAGATGTCACTATCGCATATTGTGTCTTCGAACGCGATGTTGGAAAATCGCGTGTATTTGACACCGACCGTATCGACGAGTCGAGCTAATTGTTCGAACGTTACATCGATACATCCGTCAAACTCAAACATACTTCGTAGCATCGTTTCGGTCATTGTAATGCGTATGGACGAAGAATCGAAACGTACGAGCGTAGCATCGTTCAGCATGCAAACGCTGACAGTTAGCGGTCCAAAGCTTATAAAATTGTCCTTGTATTCGTTTCGTAGCATCTTGTAAATATTTCATCGCTGCTCGTAGAGGCCCTTCCACGTTTCGAGAGCGATAGTTCATGTCCGCGATGATCTCCCAGAGCGATCTCCATGTAACTCGGTGGACCAACGTTGATTCTAATTTCCAAAAATTTGTAGCCTGTAGCAATCAGATCGTAACGTCTGCTCAATAAACGTACCTCGCGATGCTTCATACTGTGTACATACATAACGTTAAAAACGTTTTTTTTGTGTATAGAACGTTGAAACTTACATGTTACTGCAGTTCTTCTTCGTTTTATACGATGTGTTGCAGTCTTTAGCGAAATACATTTTTCAACCAAGCAAATATCGTAAGACTAATTGCACTCGCGTAAATTGCGATGTATGTGGTAAAACTTCTAGAATCGAAGAGGTAACCCTCCCCTCTTTCTAAGAATTGCGAAAATGTCGCGACACATTTTATCGCGTCTTCTATGTATTTTCTTTGTTCGCGAGTTTATAAATATTTATACTTTATATTTCGATGGCATCGATGACGTTGATGATGAGCACGTTGGCGGCTTTGACGCCTTTTTTCTCCAGGACATTCCCAATATCTCGCTTTTTCCTTCGATGGTGGTGGACTTGGCGACAACGGACGGTACCTCTTTCGCTTGATCGATTTTCGACGCATATATTCTTTTACTCGGTCCATGTCTTAACGCTCGTAATTGAAGCTTACGATTGAATGAAAAAAGTCTAATACACTATCTATATACATTGCATGTACTGTCAGATCAGACATGTCGCGACGCGTTTAACAGAAGCGTCGATGTTTTCGGATACATACATACATACGTACACACATACATACATACATACATACATACATACATATATATATACATACATACACACGTACATATGTGTTCATACATACATACATATATGTTCATACATACATACATTCATACATACATATACATTCATACATATACGTTCATACATATACGTTCATATATATACGTTCATACATACGTGTACATTACAAAGGAAGGGAAAAAGAAATACGTAATGAATACGTTTATAAAAAAATTCTTTTGCAATCACCAGTTATATATTTTCAATACATTTTGTAACGCGCAATTCTGAACATGTTGTCCACATCGCATAGTATTAGCAACATCCAGCTTAGTTAAAGATTCCATATCTTCGTAAACTGCATCTAAGGTCTCGATGTACATGCGTTCTCGCTCATCGTTCAAAAGCAAGTTCCACAGCCACATTCGTTTTTAACGTACACGATAGCATCATCTTCAAATACAGCTGCCGTGATCAGGCATTTCGCCTCGTTGTACGGAACCATCCCGTCCTCTCATCGCAATCCATGGATAAGCATTCAATTAGGAAGCGCAAGACGGATCTTGTCAAAAATTTCCATGGCACGGAACTCGTAAAAATGTAATGTGTGAGAACAGTTCCCTGTTTCAGCACCGCTATTTCCTTCACGATAAATTTCTTGTTAACGATGAATCCTTGTAGATCCACGAACGTTAGCACCAGCATGTTGTCGAGAAGACTGCAGTCGATTGCGGTCGATTGCGATGTATTGTAGATCTTATACCGTGTCAGAGGTGCACTTAGGTGATTTTACGCACAACGTTGGTCAATGGATTATACTGAATCACGCGATCGTGTATGATCAGATAATAGGCTGTTGTATTTGTGGGTACGTTCTCCTTACATTCAAAGTCTAATCGCACATCCACGGTGCCACTGTTGACCGATTCGTTCTGTCGAGAGCAATCGATGATCATGAACAGATCATTAAAAAAGTTGTAA
The DNA here is from genome assembly GCA_017607545.1 of Acromyrmex charruanus. Lineage (NCBI taxonomy): Eukaryota > Metazoa > Arthropoda > Insecta > Hymenoptera > Formicidae > Acromyrmex > Acromyrmex charruanus. The sequence goes on from JAANIC010001474.1 coordinate 373,225, forward strand.
AGATGAGACTCGGCTCGAGATACTCGTATCCGTAATAGAAACGCGCGTACAAGTCGTACAGAATCGCACATCTGTTCTTATCAAAGTCCAGATTCATCGTACGGATAACATTCCGAATTCAGATAGAGTTTCGCATTGGTTAATTTGTAGTCGTCGAATCGACTTATATCCTCGGACATGACGTTTTTTTGACCTGTTTGCATAGCGAAAATAACATAGCGTGGCTTCTCGAGCTGAATAGTCTTGATGGCCACGAATGCTTAGCTCTGTGCTCTGCAAGAGCGGAAACTCGAACAGATCACACGAGCGAAAAGCTATGCTCAGATATCTTCCGCTCTCCCAGCGCCCAGCATCGACAGCTTATTTCGCTCAATAATACATGCGGCATTCGCCACTGTACTTTGAATAATTTGAGCGTTGGCTCTGTCGCCGGATTTCCCGTCAGGCAATTGTTGCGCGCTCGTATTAAAATCAACTCGTGACGAGCGTTGATCACGTTTGTAATCTTCGCAAAATCCCAATAGTACGTAAAGTGGTACACAGAAATTAAATCCGGCTGCAGTAATCTGCGCATCCCAGCCGGCATTCCGTAGAAACGCTTCTATTGGATGACACTGTTACATAATTTTTAAGCGTGCTAGTTATGACCACATTTCTATTACGATCAATCTCCACACCATTGAGTTCATATCGAATCTCATCGAATATGAACGCGATGCACTTATTTCCCAATGCCACGTGAGCACCCTGAATCATTTTGTTCTTCGTCAGTTTTCCCTCAACATATAGAAAGCTTTCGTATGGCAGTGTGTACAGATCCTGTTGCTGTATGGGTATTTTTATTTCGCTGTACCCAAACGTTGTGTTGGCGAACGGGCTGTACGTGAGTTTCAATCTTGACAATATGATCGTCGAAGATCGGCTCGTCTTTAATGTTTAGGATATCAGTCATCTCAAATGTTGCGCACCGCGAATTTCAAGGATTTTAAAAATGTAACGTTCGACGCGCTGAGCTTCTTCTTCTTCCTGATGCAGCTGGGTAAGCGAGTGTTATCGAGCTGTGACGTCACCAGCCTTGTAAAGAATGCGTTATCTCTCTGCATATGCTCCGTTCAGCACAAGCATCTCACGCTCACGTTATCACTGTCGCCGTCGTACGTGCAATCTAACGGTGATCTCTTCTCCTCGAGTAATCGTCCGTTCTGATCGACGATGTATCGTTAGATCCGTAATGCTCCGTACGGTGATCGGCAGATAAATGATCTGCGCCAGCCTCTCCGATATCTTAAATCCAGGCGGCACGCTCGGAACATTCATATATCGTTTGCGCGCTTTTACCGTTGCTGTACGCGCCCGCGGTCACGTTACACTCTACGCGGATAACGTTTACGTTCATTATGTTGATTGACACGTTCGATTCGTGCCACCTTCGCGACCGCAGTATACGCTTCGACGAGAATCCCAGCAGATCCAATGCTTGGGCTTGCCAAAGTTTATTCTATACGCACATCTAATCTCGCATTTCATCGTGTTGTAGTTTGCGCGGAGCGTAATCGGGTATTCTCGACCATTATCATCATCGGTTTCATTGTTATTGTTGCTGTAGTAGTTATAGTCACTACGCACTACATCAACGGTTTTAAGTGCGTTGCGATGCGGACGTTTCCGTAAAATCGCGCGTTTCAGAAATTCATTTATGTCTCGCACTTCGTATGAATCCTCGGGCATTGTAATTTCCGCGTTATCTTTGGCGAAATAAAATTTGTTGTTCGATTCGTTCACGTTTTATCATGTGATAAGTTTCAAAAAACGCCAGACCGAGCTCATAATCTCCGTCACTCAAATCTATGGCAGGAAAGTAATTCGCCGCGAGGACGGTGCTCTTTCCGCTCAGCGTAAGTGTCAACGACACGACGGAAAAAGCATTCGACTAATATTAAGATTTCACAGCACCTCGTCTTTTTAAATTCAAGCGCGTCTATCGTTTGTAGAAACTGCAGACACTGTCCGCAGAAACTCTGATCGCACGTCTGATAGGACGTGCGATTGTATTCTATTTTCGTAGCACCGTATTCCCGAAATATCGCACCAATTCCTTGGGCGATCGAAAATTACCAAAACTGTCAAAGTACACGACGCGATTGTTCCTCTTAGCGTACGCTACCCAGTGAGTACAAGGTCCCCTTGCATCGTCCAGATTTACAATACCGCTTTCGTTTTGGCGCGCGCCGCTTGTCGGTAACATGTTACGCATGAAAACGCTTCTAAAGTATGGTACGCGCATCATCTCGCGAGCTCGTTCAATTGAACATTGATAGTTGCGCCAGACGACATTTTTATCGTCTTTTTGACGTTTTTTTTTTCTTTGCAGCAACACCCTATCCACGTACAGTCCGCATCCATATTTGTACGAAGCGACATACAGTCCGCGACTCTGTTCCATCGCGCGATCGTGACGTTGCAGCTCTTCGAGCTGACGTCGCGCGGTTTTGCTATTGTTTACCGCTTTCGTCACGCTCCGCCGATCAAGGACCCGAGTGCGCTCAACATTGGCAGAAACGGTAACGCATCGACTTGTTTCGCTGTCGAAAGTATCCGCTTTTTCATCGCCTTTTTCCTTCTTCGGTTTTATGCCCATGCCGATCTTGGTCTTAATTTTCATCGCCAGACAGCAGCTGGGGCGGCTCTCGATTAAAGCCGAATCTCTCACGACGACGCGTCCTAGCGCTTTATCAGCGAGTACTTTGTCCGTCTATCAGTGAGATCGTTGCTCCGAAAATACGTAATGTCGTGTTCTCGGCACGCCGCGTCCAGCGGATTTATGCCCGCGTCATCTCTGGCTAATCGCTTCGTAAGCCGAGTGCCCGGACCGCAAAACTGGTAACCAGAAATATGTAATTTGAAAGGAAGCGCTCACGACAACGAAATGCTGTCGATCATCGAGGAACTTCGCGAAGCCTTATTATAAATTAAATCGCGTATCGATGAAACGAGTCAGTCGAGGCGTCAGCGAAAAAAAATATTTTTGCTCTTTGTATTATGCGTCGAATCATGAAAAAGAGATCCAGCGAAAAGAGAAAAATTAGCTCCGAGAGACATCGACTCGTCGAGGAATTGCATGCTCCGGCAAGAAGAAATTTTCCGCGAAGACTCGTCATAGTTCGAGAATACGACGATCTATTGCAGGCTGATATCGTCGAGATGCGTCTGTACTTGAGCTTCAACAGAGGCCACCACTACATATAGTACTCACCGTTATCGATGTGTTGAGCAAGTACGCGTGGGCCGTACCGCTCCAAAGCAAGGGTGGAAGCGAGACGGCTGATGAGCTATTGTTGAGATAATTCGAGCAAGTGGAAGATGTGCGGAACATTTACAAACGGATATAGGGAAAGAGTTTTACAACACCGATGCAGAAAATCTTGAAAAAACACGACGTTAATCACTATTCCACGTATATTCGTCGTTGAAAGCGTCAGTAGTCGAGCGATTCAATTGCAGGCTCAAAAATGACATGTGGAAGATGTTTATACTCAATGACAATTAGAAGTGGATCGACGAGTTGCCACGTCTCGTATCAGATTACATCGCACTATCGGTATGCGACTCGCCAACGTATCTCCCGCGATCGCCGAAAAACTCTTGGGTATAATGTACAGTGCGATAAAAATCGCTGATCCGACAAAATTCAAAGTGGGCGATTCAGTACGCGTAAGCAAGTACAAGACGATTTTTGAGAAGGGTTACACGTCATATTGGATCACCGAGGTGTTTCTGATCGTTAAGATGCAGCGTACCAATCCCAACCAATCTATTCGAGGACTGTCGTGGAAAATCCATCCCTGGTGCGTTCTAGCTGCGAGCACGAGTTGCATCGCGCTACTCATCTGGACGTGTATCTCGTGGAGAAAGTATTGCGCCGGAAGGAAGACCAGGTACGTCAAGTGGCTAGAATTCGATAGATCGCACAATTCAATGGATACACAAAAACAATGTCATTTGATAAAATTTTGATTCGTATATTTTTTCTACATATAAAAATATATATCAATATAAGTATTATAAACATATATTTTTTTATTAGTCCCCATTCATCATCATCTTTGTTTTGGATACAAAATATATAATTATTTATAACAATTTATGTATGGAACAAAATACATACATATGAAATAATACATAATAGTAATACTTATATAAATGTAAAAAACACGTAAAGTGTAAATCAAAAGAATAGAAATACGCATAATAGTAATACGTATAAATGATAAAAACATAAAGTGGAATACATAAAGTGTAAATTAAAATACTAGTAGTATATAATACGTATATATATATATATATATATATATATATATGTATGTGTGTTAAAAACATACGATATACGTATTACATGAAAGTATAATAATCGTAATATATAATAAATGCTATTACATAAAATATACTTGTATAAATGTAAAAAAAAAGTATAAATTACAATAGTAATACATAATAGCAATATATACTACATATAATACATATATTACAAAGGTCTGCCAATGCCCCCACGGTAACGTCTCCGTCGAGTCCGATACGTATCATTTGTTGTCGTATGGACTCAGAGCGATTTTCGATTCGGATATCATGTACACTTCGTGCAATTTAGATCGTATACACGATTGACGGCGAGTCATTTCGATCTCTTCGTTCAAACATCGCGTGTAATCGTCGAATGTTATCGTTCGCGCTACGTTATTTTTTACGCCTTTCGCCTTTTTAGTGTCCTTCTTGCACTCTCAGTTCCACTCTCACCACTATATCTTCGCTCTGAGTCCAACGAATTCGATTATTATCGCACCGTTATTCTCGTCCTTCATCAGGCCGGATACTTTTTTATTCGTGAGAGACATATCGTACACGTTGTCTGCTGGATAATTGCTCGTGTCGAATCTAGCAATATCGCGTTTCATAGTTTCGTAAACATCGTCGCATTCTATATAGTAAATGAGACTGTTCGTGTCGGTGTACATGATCTTGCATTACATTGGTCGCGATACATTGATGACATGTACTCGTGGTGAAATTCGTACAAGCAAACTTTCAATATGTCGAGTATGCCCACGTAAATCGGCTTGTTGAACTTCATTTCGAGTTTGCGCATTTCGACGGCGATCAAATTTTCCGCTGTGTGGAATTTCGCGATCATTGCCTCCGCGCCTTATCATCCGTCCCATTTTGTTATTTTACATCAACGTAGTTGCGCACATTCTCCATGGTCTTACCGAATACCACGTTGTTCATTAGTTTATACACATTTTTTTCAAAATCGTTTTTCGCGAGCGTTCTAAATTGAGTTCAATGTAATCGCGGAGCCATGGAGATTGAGCGAATTGTAGCACCTGGTGGATCCTTATTACGCAAAGACCATGACGAGTACGAGTTGCTGCAGGTTGCGGTAGTGGATGACATAACGCTGCTTATCGTACAACGTCGCTAGAAGTTTATCTTCGCGCTTGCCAGACGATTTATCAGGCGCGTTGGACAGAAAGGTAGATCAGTGTGTCGGTCGTGTAGATGCTGCGAATACTCGAGATCGACCTCAAGAATATAACCGATAGGTGAATCCGGAGCGATCGCGTTCACAAAGTTCGCAGCGTCTTCGACCCATCAAAATTCGGCGGTAAAGGTTGACACATCGTCCATCCGTACAGATTATTCATATCATAGTACATCAAGTACAACAACGATGGATCGAACGAACACATGTACTTGTTATTAGCCTGCGCGTATCTGCCGGAGCATTGATTGAGGCCGCGTATACCGCGCTCGATGAATGACTATATCAATGTCGGTGAGCAACTCGAATCTTACGTGCGTATGTTTCAACATGGCGTCTCACGTGAAACTTGGCAATGTATAATAATGCGCGGGATCGAGACAGACAGATAACTCGCGATGCGACTATTGCGGAAATTTTCGAAAATATCGGCTAATAACAAGACATCAGTTTTCAAGTACAGATCACTATACTCGCCGAGCTTTCGGAGAATCGTTTCCAGATGTTCGCGGCGTGAGTGTAATCGCTCTCGGATACTGTATTGCCTGTCAACGAACTGAAAAATAATTCGCGCGATGGTAAGCGCGTGTTCTGCCATTTTTTGACGCAATCAATCGTACGGAAAGACACCTTTTCGTGTGAGTACTTCAAATTCTTCGTCTGATAATGTTGGAAATTTGGAACGTACAATTTTTAATTTATCTTTGTCGAGATACGACGCCAATTTATCGAGGCTTGCATTTAAAAATTTGAAAGAATTACCTTAATTTTACGTAATCTTTCTGAAAATTCTTTTCATTTTTGTCTTTGGTGCTATCGACGTGTTTAGAGAATGAAATATATTTTTCTTTGGTTATCGGTAGTACATCTACATGTCCATCGTGGTAGCAATTTCCTTAATTATAAAATGCGCGTCGTAGCTCGATAAATTGTGAAATACCGGAATATAAAACGAATTTTTATAATTTAAATTACAATTCGAATGCGCTGGACCGCGGTATCTACCGGTGAGATGACAATGATCGCGGTCCCGCGTATCGGCTGGCGCGAACAGTTCCTCGCAGATGTGACAACGTGTCGCGCTTCCCATTGCTGTTTAGATAACGTTTGCATAGGCTCGTTGGCGAATATGATATTTTTCACGCGATGTGCGATCGTTGAGTTGCGAACCACGCTACAGTCTTCATTGCGACGGAAGTAGTACGACGATAACGCGTCATCGTACGCGCATCGCACGTAATAGCCTATGTTAAACGCGTCATGCTGTTGATACGTTTACGACGACGCGTCTTCCCTTGGAACCGTCCTTCCGTTGGACTCCATCTTGCGTAAGACGCACTTCAGATCGGTGTAGACGATGAACGGCACTCGTTCCCATTGTTATAGTTGCCGAATTCGAGCCACCTGTCGTCCTCGCTTGACAGTCGGATGGAGCAGTCGTTGATCTTCTGGCAGTCCACTTGGTGCGACTGCAATTTTTCGCACGAGCTGAAGTAATGGAGGCACCTAAATAAAGAAATCATTTTTTGTCACTATTTCTTTTTTATTGGCTTTTCTTATCATACTTACCGGTCACAGAAATATTTCTTGTTCTTTTTTCTATTAATCTGCGAGCTCACGAGACGCGACAGATTCTTGATCCACGCAAAGTGTCTAATGTTGTCGTTGCGTGAATTTTGTAGGTACAGGAGATTGACATGCTTGTCCCTCTTATCGCCTATGAGCCGTAGATAAAGGATCTGCATACACGTTGATCGATATGTTATTGAGATTTTCGAATTTTGGAACTGTCTTTGAACGTTATCGAAAATTCGATATCCGCGAGATTTAACACTGTCGTATAATGCGGATACGACGATTTTTTAACCACATGACTTTTAGCCGGGTATGAAGGCCTCAGTTGGACGGTTCAATCGTACGTTAAAGAACGATATGTGAAAACAATTTACGCACAATAAATGGACAACAATAAATGAAAATTACAAATGGATGTCTATCCACCCTGCTGCGTCTCATATCAAATTACAACGTATCGTGCAAGCATCGAACTATTGGTATGTGTCCCGTCGACGATCCCCCCCGCGATCGCCGACGAGCTCTTAACCACCGGTTTACAATCGCATAAAGTTGCTACACTCGCGCGATACAAAGTAAGTGATTCAGTACACGTGAGCAAATTCAAGACAGCCTTGATAAAGATTACACGCTGAATTAGAGCACAAAGGTGTTTAAAATTATCAAAGTACAACAAACTAATTCAGTGACGTATCTTCTGAAAGATTTTTGCGGAGAACCTATTGTTGGAAGATTCTATGAATACGAATTGCACAACGTCGCTAACCCCGACGTGCATCTCATTGAAAACGTATTGCGCAAGAGGGAGAATGAGGTTTACGTGAAATGGTTGGGATTTGACAATTCGCATAATTCGTGGATACATAAAGATAATGTGTTGTAAAATTTATGTTTATTATAAAAAAAATACGTATATAAAAAAATACGTATAAAAATACGTTATACATATTATAAATATCAAATACATATTGTATTTACATATTATATTATATTATACATATTATACATACTATATTATACATATTATACATACTATTGTTATGTCCGAGCGTCCGGTTCACGGAAACATTCTTGCAAACGCGTTCACGTACTCCCGGCCCGCAGAAATGAACAACACGAATATTATAAAAAGAATGAGAAGAGTTTATTATGAAATGAACATAGAACACACGCGCGCGTGTAAAGCTCAGAGCTCACGATTGATGAAAGGATAAGCGGATCGAGAGACATGTCCGAGCGCAGCAACGGCTCACGTCCAAATCTGCCGATCTTGTTAAATAAATGACAATAAATGACAGAGTCACGTGTCGCTGAGCAACGCGATTTTCTGGATTTCACAAGTGGCGATCTATGGTGTTGACACGGCATGGGCGTAACATTGCCCTCCTTTCCTTAAATTGTCGTCCCGGCAATTGTGGTTTTCCCAAGAACATTGACTTCTTTAAGGAATTCGGGGTTCCTGACCAGTTTCTTACTCCTTGTGCTACTGCAGCAGCTTCCCATAGCTCTGGTTCTCCTAGGGTCCGATCCTCCGACCTATCCTTGAGGTCTCCTGAGTCTTCCTCCCTTTCGAGCAGGACTCCTCTTTAGTTCCTCCCCAGAGAGTAGCTAAACTTCCGTAGGACGGAACCCGCTTGGGCTCCTCTCGACTTCATGCAGGGAACTCCAGGATCCTCTTGTCTCTTCTCTTGAAGCCTTGTGCTCTTGGTACTTCCTTTTTCGAAAAGGGGAAGGGGGAAGATTCCATTTTGGTTTTACCGCGATACCTCTGCTTTCAATCCCTACCTTGGCATTAGCCCTTCGTCTTGCGGAAAAACCTCGGTTCAAAAACCGTAGAAGAGGCAGTTTTCTTTTTTAAAAAAAAAGGTAAGGCCATACGATTGAAGCGCGTTCGTTGATGACCTCCATCTTCTTCATCTTCTACGAAGATGAGCTCGCTGGATTGGCTGTGAGGCACCCAAAATGCACGATTTCACTGAAGTTCGCTGACCTTCTTCGTCCGAAATCACGTCATGCCGCGCGAACGTGAACTCTGAAACTGAGAAAGAAAAATAACTCGCGCAGCTTACACCATAAGATTACAAACGAACTGAAAATTGTCATGCGCAGCTTACACTATAAAGTTACAAATTGTATTATTCTTTTCAATGATAGGGTTCCGATTTATTAACTTGTATTTTTTTAGCTCGTTTCTCCTAAACATCTTTCTAAATAAGGCGCCACCATATCTGAATGTACAACTTTATTTTTATGTTTATTCAACTTACGAATACAATATACGACGTCGCTTAATTTCTTTACTATGTAATATGGGCCTTCCCAATTATTTTGCAACTTCGGAGTTCTCTGTTTCCTTCTTCGAGGATTATATAGCCAAACTTTTTGTTCTTCCTTGAAATAAATTTGTCTGGCCTTCCGATCGTATCAAGCTTTCATTTATGAGGATTTGATATCTCTCTTACACTTGTATGAATCTCTTCTAACTTTCTTTTCACCTTTCCCACGTAGCCGAGAGAACTCACCTTCTCAGTTTCAGGAGAGCTGTCGCGTAACAAGTCAATTGGCAGACGAAGGTCCTGAGCAGAATACAATTCTGCCGGAGTCATCCCAGTTGTTTCGTGCTTAAAAGATCGATACGCCGTACAGATACAGTGGAATCCATCGGTCCCAGTCTTTCTGATTTTCAGGAACAAACTTCACCAAATAATTTAAAATGGTACGATGCTGTCATTCCACTTGCCCGTCTGACTGAGGTTGTAAAGGGATTATTCTTGTCTTCTTAATTCCTAATAAAAATTGCGAATCCCTGTATTCATCCATATATATATAAGGCTCTATTTCAATAATTACATAAGGAATGTCATATATGTAATTTGATCCCACAATAAATAAGATCTGAACAAGAAGAGTATACAAGAAATCGTACCAGGGATTAATTATAAAAATATGCAAGAGCTTATATACGAAGGGTATCCAGAAAATAAGTTCCGTTTTTTTTTACAAATAAAGTTTTTATTGAAAAAAATCTAAAATTTACATGGATAATACTTGACAACTTCTAGTCTTTTTCTACATAATTCCCGTCAATCTCAATACATTTTGTATATCTGGAAACAAGCTTCGAAATCCCTTCTGCATAGAAACTTCCCGCCAGTTCTTTAGTCCAGTTAGTTACAGCTGTCTGAACTTCCTCGTCGCTTTGGAAGCGTTTTCCGGCCAAGGACTCCTTCAGTTTCGTAAAAAGATGGTAGTCCGATGGTGCTAGATCCGGGCTATACGGTGGGTGGGTCAAAACATCCCAACTAAACTAATTCAAACCTTGCGAAATTTTTTTTTCTCAAACGATCTCATGGATAAGACTTCGGGATATCTCTGGAAAAAGGTTGTGGAGTTCATCTAAAGTTAAACGACGATCATTGCGAATCGCATTTTCAATTTTTGTCGTCAACTCATCCGTGATAAGGGAGGGTCTGCCTCTCCCACTTTCGTCTTCAAGCGAATGTCTTCCTGCCTTAAATTCTCGGACCCATCTCCGCACCATAGATTCACTCATCACACTCTCTCCATATACAGAAACAAGCTGTTTGTGAATATCAACCGATTTAAAATCTTGAGCAAAAAGAAACTGAATGATGCCGCGCAAAACAACTCGAGAAGGAATCGGAATGGAGGTGGCGGGACGCGAAGTGGAGGACTCCATTTTGATAACCTCTCCTGACCGTGTTTCACGAGCTACTGACGCCGAACACCGCTCATTCTATTCGGTAGCTTCCCCTCTTCAAAGCTGTGTTGCCAGCTCGCTCATACATCGACCTTACTAAACGTATAATACAAACGGAACTTATTTTCTGGATACCCCTCGTACATAAATATTGTTAAAATCCAGGGAATGGAAAGTTACTTTTTAAATGTAATAAATTATAGTTATTCGTTATCGATTATTAAAAGTAGCTCGTTACAGTTACTGTTACTTGAGAAAGTAACTTTTCGTTACAGTGTAAGTGGCTTGTGTTGTATCATATCTAATCATGTGCAAACTAAAAATAACTGATAAAAGTAACTGTAAAATTCGTCAAGACCGTTATCAAAACAATATAACTTCGTTACCATTACAGTTATCAAAGAAACACAGTTACCAATAAAGTTACCAAAAAAATAACTTATAACTGTAACTTCGTTACAAATAACTAGTTACTTCCATTCCCTGCTAAAATCATACTATCTTCAATATGGAAATATACATATATGAAGAAAATGAAGTGTGTGATTTATGAAATTGATTTATTATAGACTAATTCTTGTAATATTAATGATCTCTTTGTCGAATCATCATTCGCAGGTGATATTGGTAGAGGAAAGTCACCGATACCGACGTACCACTTTGTTTTTAGACAATATCTCTTAAACAAAAGGTAAAAATACAATTTCAAAAACATAAATACAAATTAAAAAGTATCTTCTATCAGATAGTATAAGCAATTTTTATAACACTGTTTACAATTTTGCATGCGCGATCGCGTCGATGTAAAGTTATTAATAAAATAAGAAGGCAAATATAGTGCTGAGGCATATTAATCGCGAAATCAAATTTCCACAGCTGTAGCGTCTTTTCGAATTTGGTCGCGATAGAACTGCGTAAGCTCGAGGTGAAGTTTCACAAACCGATATATGTGAGTATGTGCATCCTCGACATATCCATGTGTTTGTACGAATTTCATCACGAGTACATGGCACTGTTGTTTCGCAAAAAATGTATATCGATACTGATAGTCTCATATATCATGTAAAATGTGATGATATTTACGATATCGTGAAATGCGATATAAATAGATTTGACACGATTACACTGTCAATAACGCGTACGATATTCCACTCGCAAATGAAAAAGTTCCTGGCCTTATGAAAGACGAGAACGACGATGCCATCATAACCTAATTCGTAGGGCTTAGAGTGAAAATGTATGCTTTGAGTGTAGAAAGAAGGATATAAAGAAGACAAAGGGCATCAAGAGTAACATTGTAGGTCTATAACATTTGAGGATTACACGCGATACTTGAATGAATCAATCGAAATGACGCACAGGGAGTGTGCATAATATCCAAATTGCACGAGGTGTACACGATATCAGAAGCAAAAATCGCTCTAAGTCCGCACGACAATAAGCGGTATATCGTACCAGGTTCCACCGAAACGCTGCCTTGGGGGCATTACCGATGTAAATAAAACACATTTGTATTGTATGGTATGTTTAATATGTATTATATATAACATGTGTAATATGTATTGTATAATATGTATAATATGTGTAATATGTATTGTATAATATGTATGCTATATATAATATGTATAATATGTATAATATGTATAACATGTCTAATATGTAAATACAATATGTATAATATGTATATTTATAATATGTATATTTATAATATGTGTAATACATATTTATATTTTTATAATAAATATAAATTTTACAATACATTGTCTTTATGTATCCACGAATTGTGCGAATTGTCAAATCCCAACCATTTCACATAAACCTGATTCTCCCTCTTACTGTCGATGCCCCCTCCACGATCCCTGCCGCGAATCGGAGCAGGTGCGCGGTCTCGCGATCCGCGTAGCATTGCAATTCACGGCAGGGGTCGCAGAGGGGGCATCGACCTCCAGCAAAGATCGTATAAATACGAAACGATCGATACGTCGATCAATAATCCCTCGATCGCTTGAAGCGAAAGATTCTCAAAGGCAAGAAATTCATAAAAGCGAGAGATTTCCAGAAGCGAGAAAGATCTTTCATGTGTCATTCTCTACCAGAACGATAATGTGGCCTACACAAATGAATATTACGATATGCTGATGGTACTGGGTGAGTGCCACGGAGCATTATTCTGCTGCAAGGCGGTACGCGGAATTGTATCCGAACCGTCAAAGACATCCATCGGCCACTGTCATACTCCGAGCGACTCAAAGATTATACGAAACCGGCCGTGTCCTACCAAATAATCACGATGTTGGTAGAAATCGTGTCGCAAGAAATTTACGAAATACAGAAGAAATTATTCGAGTTGTTGAACGAAACCCTGAAACGAGTATTCGGGTTATTGCTCGGGTACACGGATTATCGTATTCGACTGTTCAGAGGATATTACAAGAAGAAAAATGGCATGCTTTTCATATTACACGTGTGCAACAGTTACGACCAGAAGATTATCCTCTAAGGAAAACGTTCTGCGAAAACTTTTTAAGAAGAGTAGATCGAGATCCAAGATTTCCATCTCGAATAATATTCAGCGATGAATCGCTATTTACGCAAGAAGGGATATTTAATTCGTATAACATACATTTATGGAGCGATGAAAATCCCAGACTTACGCGAAATCGAAACTTTCAAATTCGTTGGAAGATGAATATCTGGGCAGAAATTATGGGAATGCAGATATTAGGTCCAGTTATTTTTCCAGATATTTTGAATAGCGAAACATATTTGGAATTTTTAATAATCTACTAGATTTTTTAGAAGAAATCACATTATTCGAGAGAAGCAAGATCGTATTTCAGCAAGACGGTGCGGGGCTACACAACACTAGAATTGTGACGGATTATTTAAATCAGCAATTTCCTAGACGATGGATGAGTCGATACGGCCCAATACGTTGGCCCGCAAGATCTCCAGATCTTAATCCTCTGGATTTCTTTTTTTGGGAATATTGCAAGGAATTAATTTATAAAACGCTTCCCGAAGATCTTGATACAAGATTGCGGTATGCCGTATGGGCCATCGAAGAAGATGTGATGCAAAACGTGCAAAGAAATTTATTGAGACGTATGAGAGC
>JAANIC010001474.1:397800-409442 GCA_017607545.1 Acromyrmex charruanus
ACTTTTCTTTTTCAATTAAATATATAAAAAATCTTTATTTTTTACTATAAATGTAATACTATATAAAATAATTATTTAGGGTTATACATTTCGATAATATAATACATTTCAATAATACAATTACACGACCTTTTTTATTCGATAATGTTCCATGATAAGGTTTTGATTGGATTCGGTATCGTTTGTCGTCATATGGACTCAGAGCAATTTTCGTCTCAGATATCATATATATTTGATGTAATTTTAATTTTATGCATGACTGTTGACGCGTCATTTCAATTTCATCGTTTAAACATTGGGTGTAATTATCGAACGTTATAGTTCGCGCTACGATTACTTTTGACACTTTTCGCCCTTTTAGTGTCCTTTTTAACATCTACTCTCAACGCATATATTTTTGCTCTGAGTCCGACGAATTCAATTAATATTGCCCCATTATTTTCATCTTTCATTAAGCCTGGCACTTTTTTGTTCGCAAGTGGTATACCATACATATTATCGATAGAATAATCACTCGTGTCGAACCTAGTGCTTCATTTGTTCATAAACGTCCTCACACTCGATATATCTATCAGTGTCTGTGTATATAATTTCATATTTTTTGCGATACAGCGGTAACATATATTCGTGGTAAAATTCATACAAACAGTCCTTCGATATTTCGAGTATATACATTCCTACGTAGATCGATTTGATGAACTTTAACTCAAATTTACAAATTTCAATTGCTATCAGATTTTCAGAAAATACACTTCTGCTGTGGAATTCGGCTTCGCGATCATTGTCTCTGCGCCGTATCGTTCATTTTATTGTGTTAATAATTTTACATCGAAGTGATTGCTCACGTTCTCCATGGTTTTGCCGAATACTGCATTATTCATTAATTTAAATAAATTTTTCTTAAAGTCATTCTTCGCAAGCGTTCTAAATTTTGTATTAAGTTCTATGTAATCGCGAAGCTATAGTGATTATACGAATTGCAATACGCGATGAATCTTTGTTACACGAAGACCGTGACGCATGCACTACTGCAAGTTACGATAATGTATAACATAACGTTTTTTGTCATACACAGTCGTTAAAAATTTATCCTGTTGCTTGCCACGCGTTGGATAGAATGACAGATCAACGTGCTTGTCGTGCAAACGCTCCGGATATTCTAAGTCGACCTCAAGAATGTAACCTGTGAACAAATCCTGAGCAATCGCGTTAACGTCAAAGTCCGAGACGTTATCGACCCATTGAAATTTGGTGTATGGCAACGGTTGATATGTCACCCATCCGTATAGATTATTAACATCAAAGTACATCAAGTACATAGAAGATTTCAACGGGTCGTATGACTGCATATATTTGTTATTGGCTCGCGCCTACTTCGCGCGNACCCCGTCCTCCGGGGAAAGGACGGGGTTATGTGGGACTTCCCCGCCAGCGCGCACCAGCGTACCGGTACACGCCATTGTCGAGGACCTACCCACTAAACCACTGCGAGCGTCCGAACTCGGGGCGATGAATTTGTGCCAGGCTGGGCTCTTCGCATCTGCAGTACGACCGGCCTGGCACAAACCGCCCGTCAGCGCCATGCCGCGCTGTGCGCCATGCTGCGCTGTTCGTTCCCGTTGTCAGCGAGAGGGGACGCTACCGCCCCCCGCCGTCTTCCCGTCGGGCCGTTACAGGGAGGCATCGAGTCGCCCGCTCGACGCCCCACGGCCCTTCGGGGGTCCCCGAGGAAGCCGCACGCGGCGCAAGCGCCACGCCCGGCCCCATCGGCGACCGCTCTACTTCAAATGGACACGAAAGGTGTCCCGCACATATGCCCGTGAAGCGGGCAGATGCGCGATCACGAGAGGGGTGGGAGAGCGATAGAGTAATCCCCAACGCCCTCGCACCCCCCTTTTTTCCCAGTTCTAGCCACAGCTTGAACTCCCTCCAGCAAGGATGTCGATCGTTCGTCTCTCCTACGTCCCGCTGCCTAGCATATGTACACCTTCTCCTCGACGCGCTCTCTCATTATCCTCCTTCCGGGCCATAACCTCTCCACAGAATGTGAAGATGGCCCGCCTCTTTTCTTCGGAACTCAGCATGGCCTCGACTATTGCTCGAAGAGTCAGATCGCTTCCAACTACCTCGACCAGCTGCCTTCTCTGTTGGTCCCACGCCGGGCACTCCTCTAGCGTGTGTCTCGACGTATCCGTGTGCGCGTCGCAGTGCCAGCATCTACTCGTGTTTTCTTTTCCAATACGGCACAGATATCGACCGAAGCATCCATGGCCGGATAGTATCTGCGCCACATGGAAGGATATCCCGCCTCTGGCGTCCACCCACTCCTGCAGACGGGGCCGTATCGCATTTACGATGTCCACGCCCGTGTGGCCCGATTTTGTGAGCCATTCCCTCCATGAGTTGATCAACTTCAGGCGTGCCCGATGTTTGATCAGGTTGATTTCTTTCGCTGGAACCTGTGTAATTCGTTCCCGACTCCGTACCTCCCTGACGCTGTCAAACACCTCCGCGTGCATGTCAGCGACTAGTTCTAGGGGAGGAACCCCGGCTAGTGTAGTCGCGGCCGCAAAGGAGATGGTTCTATAGGCCCGTATCATTCTTGTGGCCAGTCTTCTCTGTGAGGCGTGTAGTATCCTCTGGATGACCTTCCCTTTTCTTGCCTCTTCCGCCCACACAGGCGCCGCGTAGAGGGCCACTGATTGGACCACGTTATTGAAGAGCCCGCGGACCTTCCCTCCTGGACCGCCAACATTGGGCAGAAGTCCACTCAGGCTCATTGCCATGCGTTCGAGTCTCGGTGTCAGCTGACGAAAGTGTTCCTGGAAGTTCCATCTCGAGTCGATTACCAGTCCAAGATATTTGATGCTGGTCTTTACCGGTATCGACACTCCAGCCACCGCTAGCTCGATTTTCGGCAATCTTCCACGTTTCCCTCCGTGGAAAAAGATGGCCTCGGATTTTTGAGGAGCAACCCGGAGATCCAGTGCTTGTATCTCTTGCACCACGCTGTTCACTGCCTCGTTTGCGTTGATACGGGCCTCCTCCCAGTCGCTTCCTGGTGCAAGCACCATGGTGTCATCAGCGTAGCAGATTATGCGACAGTCCTCAGGGAGCTCAGCCTGCCTCAGCACTTGGTCGTATCCTAGATTCCACAAAAGTGGACCCAAGACCGACCCCTGTGGCACTCCCCTGGTTACCACTCTTCGGATGAGATTTCCATTGGCATCCGTGTACTCCAGCTCTCTGTCTTTCAGATAGTTCCGGAGAATCCTGCGCAGATATCGAGGTACTCGGTGGGTTTCGAGTGCCCTACCAATCCGGTCCCAAGGGAGGGAGTTGAATGCGTTAGAGATATCCAGCGCAACACCCAACACCACCCCACCACCGGAGACCGTCTCCTCCACTATGGATCGTACTCGGAGGATAGCATCAACAGTGCTGCGCCCCGGGCGAAATCCGAATTGCTCGACATGCAGGTTCGGGCCCCTTCTATCAAGATGCTGCACGACTCTCCCGGCCACGATTCTTTCAAGGAGCTTAGCCTCGTCGTCGAGCAGGCAGATTGGGCGATACCCAGAGGGGTTATCCTCCGGTTTGCCCTCCTTTCTTAGTAGAACCAGTTTTGCCCTTTTCCATGTTTTCGGGAAGATACCTTGTTTCAGGCATTCTGTGAATGTCCCTCTCAGACTCTCTCCAAGGCCAGCTCTGCAGGCCGCTATTGCCCAGATTCTGCTGTGGACTCCGCTCGGTCCGGGAGCTGCGTTCCGAGACATCATCTTTTTGATGGCCCCTTTTAACTCTTCTTCGGTAACCTCAAAGTTTTCTTTCCAGGATCCGTATCCGTTATCCGGGAGTGGAGCCTCGACCCAATTGTGAATCTCGTCACCGGGCGGTGGAAAGAGGGTCGTCAGTACCTCCTCCAAGAGAGACGGCTCCAGGGCCTCTGTCCGTGGTGGTGCCCATCTCTTCAGCTTGTTCCGCACCAATAGGTAAGGTAAGCCCCATGGGTTCTCATCCAGAGATAGGACCAGTTCTTTCCACGATACATCCTTGGCCTTATTAATGGCCACTCTGAGCTCTTTCTTGGCTTGCCTGTAGTGTTCCACTCTGGCCTCTATCTCTTCGGGATCGCTTCGACCTCTACGCGCCCTCTTCATTCTTCTCCTGGCCCGCATGGCAGCGTGTCTCAGAGTCGCGATAGAGTCGCTCCACCAATACATTGCCTTTTTGGGTCGCTGGGTGGCCCTGGGCATTGCCATGTCACACGCTCGAACTAGCATGCTCTGTGTTTCCGCAGCTCGGCCGTCCAGGTCTTTCTCCGCGCCGGTTGTGGTCCAGAGTCCGGCGAGGACCGCCGCTTCCAGTATGTCCTCGTCTAGTTGTTTGAGGCTCCATCTTTGCGGTCTAGTTTGAGCGCGCTTTGCGATCTGCACTGGGGTTTCCCGCAGGACTACCTCTATGTAGAGGTGATCCGAGTGCGTCTCCTCTTCGAGTATCTTCCAGCTCGTGATCTTTGGGACCGCCGACGGTGAAGCCCACGTGATATCTACAGCGGATTCCCCTGTCGTTCTCACGAGTGTGTTCGCTCCTCCCTGATTCAGGCAGCAGAGCCCTACAGCCGTCGCCCATTCTTCGAGGAGTCTCCCTTTCACATCGATACGGGCGGGGCCCCAGAGCGGGGATTTTGCATTGAAGTCTCCAGCGAGGATAATTGGTCCGCCGGCTAGTCTGCCCAGGCATGCCTCCAGCAGCTCGAGTCTCTCCTCGAATCGAGAGACATCGAAACTCGGAGATATGTAGGTGCCGATTATACGCATATCTCCCCATTTCACAGCCACGTACCCCTCACCAGCTTCTATTGGGGTACATGGTAGGGACTCCCTCGTCTGCCTCCAGGTTATGGCCACTGAGCCCAATTTGTCTCCCATCCAGTGCGGGTGATTCACTGGAACTCTATATGGTTCCGAAATAACGGCCAATCCACAGTCACGTTCCGCCATCGTTTGCAGGATTAAGTCCTGCGCGACGCGGGCATGGTTGAGGTTCGCCTGGAGCAGCCTATTAGGCATTGTCATTCTTCCAGGTCTCTCCTCCCGAGACACTTATACACATGGAACATTCCCAATTTACAGGTTCTTCCCGTCCATCTTCTGTCTGCGGGCTGCAGGCCTGTCTGGTTTGAGATTTATTCCCTTCCACGTGCTCGATATTGCCGAAGGGATCCCCCTGCGCAGGCACCTTTGGTGGTGTGACCCTTGCGCTCTCCCTCAGCTTTTCCGTAGGGGCACTGTCCCTTCTATTCTCCCTTTGTGGGAGCGGCGCCTCTATCTCCACCTCCATTCTTTCCTCATTCCTACTTATCCTCGGGATCGTAGTGCTGGGAGGGATTTTGCCTCTCCTCTTTGGAGGATTACACGCCTTTCCCCCTATCCTGTGGCTCGATGGTAGGCCAGCGTCTGCGCATAGTGGGCAGTTGACAGATCCATCACATTCGATGGCTCTGTGTCCATGCGATCCACATCGGTAGCAGCTGAGAGTCCTGTCTATCTCGCTTCGACATTCCGCCCTCACGTGCCCTTTTTCTAAGCATCTGTAGCATTGTAGGGGCCGATCCGGCAGAAGTTCGATCCTCGTGGACGTCCATCCCATCCTGATTTTCCTCAGCCGTGCAACCTTGATGGCTGCCACTAAGGGGCATTTGGCCCATACCGTACCCAGTCCGTTCGGGGCTCTCTTGATGGGACCCACCTTTATGTCATCGGCGTTGCAACCACCTTCCTTGGCTACTACGCTGGCTACCTCCTGTTGGGACACCGAGTCTTCAATGTCCCTTATTCTTATTTCAGCCGTTTTTACAGGTCGGGAAATGCGGACTCCATCCTTGTCCGCCAGTACCTCCCGTAGCTTGGTGGCTAACGAGTCCGCCTGAGCCGCCCCGGCGGGGCCCGGTATTTCCAATAGGAATGCTCCCGTACGGGCTTTCCTTGGGCGGATCTCTTTAATGCCGATTTTCTCGACATCGATCCTCTCTCGAGCCGTGCGGAGTATCTCCGCGTAACTCATGTCACCGTTGTTGGATATTTGTACAGCGGCGGTGCGTGGCGGCCTTTTCGTTACCGTTCTGCTCTGCGGTTTAACTGGTGCTTTCTCTTCCTTTCCCTTTGGTGCCGGGGTGTTTTGCGAGGCCTTCTTCTTCTCTTTCCTTCCCAGTACCTGCGTCCAGGGTACCTGTGCTGGGGTTCTCTCGTCCTCTTTCGCTCGGGAACAGGTCTTTTCTTCCTTATTCTCCAGTGGGAGGACTGAGACCTCCTTCTCCTTAGCTTTTGCTCCTACTGGCCTAGGAGGTACATCCCGGATTTTAGTCCTACCATTCGGCCCTTTAATTTTGATGGATGTTGCAGGTGGGGGGATATTGATTGGATTTTTCCCACTTCCCACCCCCAATTCCTTCAGGACACCGATTACTGTGTCCCTAATGATGTCCGAAAGAGACCCCTTGGTGGTACTTTCGGTATCATCCTTTCGATCTGGGACTTTAGGTCCCTTCTTCTTCTTTTCCTTAGGGCCCTCATTCTTGCTGATCCTGGAGCGCAGTTCCTTGATCTCCTGATCAGTGAGCATTCTGTCCTCCAGAATCCGGACCTTACCCTGTATGGCCGGTCGTATAGCGGGGGGCCACTCCTCCCTCGGAGGCAAGGCTATCTTTTGTACCTTGTCCCCGTCGTCCATCTCCTCTTCGATCTCCATCGCGGTTACCTGGAGTCTCCTGTTCTTGTTCTCCTTGCTGGGTCTTAGTCCCGTCCTTCCCGGATCTTTGTCCCTTCCTTTTAGGGCATCCAACTCAGCCAGGTATCTGTCCGCTTTGTCTATTGCCTCCTTTAGCTTCTTGCGGTCTTCCTCCCTTTCCAGCCTTGTCTTCTCCTTCAGGTCCTCAAGCTCTCTGCTGAGGATTTGTATATTCTCATCCCTGGCCTCGCTCAGTGATTTCTCGGCCCGAGCACGGAGCACTTCCATGCATCCGAGTGTAGCGGCTGCAGCCATTTTAAGAGACTTTTGATACGTCCCCTTCAAATTGGAGGATGTCTTGGCAATTCGCATTATTTCCGTCTGGTATTCCTGTACCTTTTTTGCCAAGTCCTCGTTTGGCTTGTCCTCCACCTCTTCCCTCAGTTTGTCAAGATCGAGCTTCGATTTTTTGAGGAGCTCGCTGCCCGATAGGCCTCGAATCATCTCCTCTCTGGCCAGTTGGAGGCTCTTCTCCTTTTCTTCGTTGGCCATTCTCATTGCCTCCCTCCTGCTTATGTAAAACTCTGTTGTGTTCCAGGGTTTCGGTGTAGCTTGGCTAGGTGATCTTTCCGCTTTCCTCTTCCTACTGGCTTCTGTAAGAGCCTGACTGTCCTGTGTGTCACAGTCACTATCAATCATTGGGATTTTGTCGGGAGGTTCCCCGGAATCCAGTGCGTCCTCGTTGTCATCGGCCTTTTGGAAAAAGGAGTCCGATGGCTTTTTCCCACTACTTCTTACCTCTTCCGAAACCGAGGTGTCCTTCCTCGGTCTGGGTTGGTTTCTGCTACGGGCCCTAGTAACACGGAATCCCTTGGTGAACCGAGGGCCCGGGCGCACTGTTGTTGGCCGTATCCTCGGAATGGAAGGTCCTCTCTCTCCCGACGGACCCGGCACTGGCGAGCTCTCCGGTCGGTCCTCTGACGGTGGAGAGCCGATACCACCTCTCAGTCGCAAACTATCCACGCCGTGCGCAGAATCCTCCTCGTAGATGAAGAGTTCCTCATCCTCTTCCGAATTTGGGTCGTAGCTAG
The DNA here is from genome assembly GCA_017607545.1 of Acromyrmex charruanus. NCBI lineage: Eukaryota > Metazoa > Arthropoda > Insecta > Hymenoptera > Formicidae > Acromyrmex > Acromyrmex charruanus. The sequence continues at coordinate 405,621 of JAANIC010001474.1, forward strand.
CCCTATCGGGACCCTCTAGGAGTTCTTTCCCCTCGCTGTCCCACTCCAGCTGGATGGAGCCTGACTCGGTGTCAGATCCCACCACGCTGCGATCGTCCTCTGTTTCACTGCTCGATTCTCCCGTCGAGCAATACTGTTCCTCGTTTTGCATCGATTTTAATTGTTGTGAATACATCGTAGAAAAACCCCATCCCCGCATCGGCTCCGCCAGCCAGGGTGTACCCTCACCCCACTCCCGAATAAGTTCAGGAGAGGGGGCCCCAAGTTCCCCCGGGGAGCTGGCATATGGCTCTGGTCCCCGGAATCAATCATCGAGGACACTGACCTCCAGCCCCTTACTTACCGCGGACGGGCACAGCCCGCTGCCCACGGCTTTCGGGGGTCCCTCGCCTCCGACCTCAAGGGCACCGATGCGGGTGGCGCCACCCAACGGGGGGCCCCACGGACGGGTCGGGTCACGGAAGCGGCGCCCCTTCCGGACCCTAACCGCCGCGGCGACCAGCACGTCCACCATGGGGCTATATGTCCCACGGCGAACAACCACCCACTCGGCGCATCCGCTTCGGAAGGGACGCCGTCGCGGGCGCGCCGAGTTTCGACGAACCGCCCCCGGCCCCGACCTCGGAATATGTCCGAGCGGCCCGAGGGCAAAGGCCGCGTACCCTGCCTCGGAATACGTCCGAGCGGCCACGCGGCCCCTCTCCTGGAGGGGCGAGGACCCCGCCACGGAATACGTCCGTGCGGCTCCTCGCCACTCCTCTACGGACAAAGTCCGCATCTCACAAGGGAGCTTCCAGTGCAATGAGCCGAGGCTCTTGGAAGCTCCCCCACCCATGGCGTGAGCCGGCCCGCAGCCAGGAGCACCCAGCGTACGGGCCGGCTCGCCTGCGGGAGCACCCGCGTCGACCCTTTCGCACGCAAAACCCCGAGGGTACCACCCCACCCCACGAGGGGGGAGGGGGGGCCCCACGAGGCTCCACGCGCAGTGGGGGTCGAAACCCCACATCACGCACGGGAAGGGAGCAATCCTCCCCCTGACGGTGCCGTGCCACCGGGCGATTGAAGTCAGGGCCGCCAACCCCTACCGACACATTGGGGACCGTCCTAAAAAGGACGAGACCCCCAGGGGTCCCTCCCTCGAGGAGAGAGAGACCCCCTTGGGGTGCCGGACCCGGTGTACAGACTCCTCCCGTCGGGAAGGAGTCCGTACAGGCTGCTCTTAGACCCCCACGTGCCGCAAGCGACCCGTGGGGGAGCCCCCTCACCACGACAAGGTGGCAGCCTGCGAGGGGGACTTCGCGCGTACCTGCTGGAACATTGACTAAGACCGCCGCGTATACCGCACTCGATAAACATCACCATATCGATGTCAGTGAGTAGTTCGAAATTTACGCGAGTATGTTTCAGCATAGCGTCCCACGTAAAACCTGGTAAAGTATAATAATACGCAGGGTCGAGACCGTAACTTTCAATACATTTATCGCAAAAATTTTCAAATATGTCGGCTAACAGCAACATGTCTGTTTTTAAATATATATCGCTGTATTCACCCAAGGTTTGAACAGAGAACTTTTGCCAAACGTTCACCAGTCAAGGAACTGTAGAATGATCCGCGCGGTGGTAAACGCGTATCTTGCAGCTTGTCAACGCAATCAATGTATTCGTATGGAAAACTCCCTTTTCGTGTCAGTAACTCAAAGTCTTTTTCGGACAAATTTTGAAATTCGCATTGTAAAATTCGAAGTTCATTTTTGAGAAAGGATGCTAATTTGTCAAGACTGATATTTAAAAATTTATTTATAAGAATCGATGAACCGTAATTTTATATTATTTCGCGAATCTGATCTTTCAGCGGTATCTTTAACATTTTTTGTAAATGATATTTTTCCTTTGTTATTGGTAATAAATCTATACTTCTTCATATATAGCCTTCATATGCTATAGCTATTTCTTTGATAATAAAATGTGAATCATAGCCTGATAAATTGAGGAAAACTAGAGAATAAAATATGAGTTTTCATAATTTAAATTGCAATTTGAATGTGCGGTCGTTACCTCTGCAACGACCAGTTAAATGGTAATGATCGCTTACTCGATTATCATCTAGCGCGAAAAGCTTTTCGCATACATGACATTGCGTCGCGCTGTCTCTCACTGTTCACTCGACAAAGTTTCCATGAGGACATTAACTGCTAAATTGTTTTTTTAAGCAATGTGCTAAACTTCTCAATTTTTCGATGAACCATAAAACGCAATCCAGATTGGGACGAAATCGATATTTTGATAGCGAATCGAACAGCGCACGTAGTATCCTATGCTAAATACTTGATGATGATGTTGATACATGCGCGTAGATGCTTCCTGATCGCTATCAGTTTTCTCGAGGATGCATTTTATTGGGAGTACAAATTAGTTCGGTCCGTTTTCAAAAGATGACTCCGGCTGTTGTGAATGGTTCATACAGCTGATTTTGGCGTCTTCAGAGAGGTTAGACATCTGCTAATAATATTCAGTTTATATCACTTTGAGTTTCATACAAAAACCTTGATTTTTACTGTGTTTGAAATGTCGAATTTTGTGTTAACCAAGCAGCATTTGCGGGAGGTTTTAATTTTCTGCTTTAGAAGAAAAGTGCAGCTGAAGCCCATCGAATGCTTGTCGAAGTTTATGGTGACACTGCTCCAACTGATAAATCATGTAGGGAATGGTTTCGATGTTTCAAGGATGGAGATTTCAGCGTTGAAAACAAGCTTTGCTCTGGACAGCCAAAAAAATTTGAAGACAAAGAATTAGAGGCATTATTTGAAGAAGATCAGAGTCAAACGCAAGAGGAGCTTGCAGAATCATTGGGAATAACTCAACAAGCCCTTTCTGCACGATTGAGAGCCATGGGAATAATTCAAAAACAAGAAAATTGGGTGCCTTATGAACTGAAACCGAGAGACGTTGAAAGGCGATTTTTCACTTGCGAACAGCTGATTCAAAGACAACAAAGAAAAGGTTTTTTGCATCGGATTGTGACTGGAGATGAGAAGTGGATATTCTACGACAACCCCAAGAAGAAAAAATACTACGCTAAGCCCGGTCAATCGTTGCCATCGACCTCAACATCAACACCAAAGCCGAACATTCATGATTCGAAGATCATGCTCTGTATCTGGTGGGACCAAAAAGGTGTTGTTTACTATGAGCTGCTGAAACCTGGCGATTCCATTACGGGCGATCGGTATCGGATACAATTGATTCGTTTGAGCCGTGCATTGCAAAAAAAACGGCCGGAATACGAGCAAAGATGACATAATAAAGTTATTTTTCTTCATGACAACGCTCGGCCTCATGTCGCAAAAATTGTAAAAAAATATTTGGAAACGCTCAAATGGGATGTTTTACCGCACCCGCCGTATTCTCCGGACATTGCTCGTTCTGATTACTGGTTGTTCCGAAGGATGCAGCACGATTTGGCAAATCACCGGTTGACTTCTTTCGCAGAAATCGAAAATTGGCTCCAAAATTGGATCGCCTCCAAAGACGAGTCATTTTTTCAAAATGGAATTCGAAAATTGCCTGAGAGATGGGAAAAAGTAGTAGCCAGCGATGGACAATACTTTAATTAATCTGTTCATTTTGTTTTGAAATAAATGCATTTTTGAACACAAAAAAACGAACTAATTTGTACTCCCAATATAGGGAGTACAAATTAGTTCGGTCCGTTTTTTAAAAGATGGCTCCGGCTGTTGTAAATGGTTCATAGTGACAGCTGATTTTGGCGTTTTCAGAGAGGTTAGACATTTGCTAATAATATTCAGTTTATATCGCTTTGAG
>JAANIC010001475.1:489-26673 GCA_017607545.1 Acromyrmex charruanus
AATAAATCCAGCAATTTATTTGTTTTCTACTTAATTAATTAATATTATGAAAATATTTTTTATTACTTTAATATAAAGGTATTTTGTAATTTAATGGCATTGTTGTTTGAATATCTTTGAATTCTTAAATCATTTTTCGTATATTTTTGATATATTCAATAGTGAATATTCTGTTGAATATATGTAATGATTTCGTTTACATTTTTATAATATTCGTTTGACGGAGAAACATCTGGAATCTGAAAAGTAAAATAACATAATACATTATACAGAACTAGATTTTAATTTATTACTAGATATTAATTGTATTTCATAATTAAGTGATAACATACCAGCAGATGTTTCATATCAAATGTTGCATCAGATGCTATTCGTGCAACTTTTGAATTCCAGATACTAAGACATTTCACCCACGCGATATCTCCATTATAATCAGCAATATCTTTGTACAATTTTACACAGCACACCTTTTAAACAACAAATAGTTAAAGATTTAAGTGTATGCAAAAATACACAATACATTCTATTTTCATTTTACCTGTAATGTAGTATGTTGACGTGCACTAAGGTATAATTGTGTATTACTTAATATTTGCCACAATTCATGTTCACGTAATTTCAGGAGCCTCGCGATTATTCCCAATGTAGATAATAATTCGTATTGGGATTTGTAAGTTTGTGTGAATTTGTAAACGTTTACCGAGCTCTTATTAATACTTTCTTTAGAGAACTTAGTCAAGAATTGAAATACAGATGGTAATACCTCTCTATAAAAGATCATGGCATTACAACACATTCGGTGTGTGTTAATTACTTTTTTGTAATATATTCGATGAAATGCGCAAGATATTTTACCGCAGAGTTCTGCTTCTGATGAAATCATTCGAAATGTTGGCGAGTACATGCAAAAGTTGCCATGCGTGATTAATGACAAGTACATTTTCATCATGAAATCTGTCAATCAGTGGATGCCATAACTGATGCACAAGAGGCAGTAGTTCATCTTCCCACTCAACTAGTATCGGTAAACCTTCTTGAAGCGTTTGCATTGCCATCAGTGATTTTTGTACATCCTTCATAGGTAGAAAGTGTATACAACGTTTCATAACTTCTATGATTATCTTTATATGAGTTGGTAACTTTTTATCTGATTTATCTAGAATATATAATGACTAATGAATCAATTTTGCAACTTACAAAATATATATAAAAATAAATTCCTATTACCTTCTACACTGGGATCTGAGTAATCTTCATTTATTTCTTCTGGTAACTCAGTATTCAGTACATTTACGTCTGATTCTATCTCCTCAAAATCATCCTCTATTTTTTCATCAATTTTCTTTGCATTATAGTATTCTAACAAAGAAAGAATAATTGTTTCTGAAGAATTACTTGTAGTTCGTATATCTTCTTTTGTTACTTTTATATCATCCCAATTTATTAATGTTTTTATGCATATGATAAATGTATGAAATATCTTCAAGAACGAATAAGTGTCTTTTTGGCGATAAGGAGTACTTAATTGTCTAAGTACATCTTCTATAATTCCCTTTAGGTGCGGCAAAAAATCCATTCTGCTGTACTTCATAACAACTTTGATAACATCAAATACGCCAGGATTACGATTTATTTGGCGTAATTTCATTATAATGTGATAAGAAAAATAATCTACGTTAGCACGTAGCAGATCACCGATCGTCTTATGTTGTTGTGTTTCGGCGACATTTTCAAGAGTACGCACTCCAATATAACTGATTAAACTGTTCCCACTACCTAAAAATTATCCCTAATTTTTACTCATTTGTAAAAAAATTTGAATTCTTTCACTGTTAATGACATACCTGCTCTTTCAATAATTAAATACAAAGTTTTTAGAAGATATCTATCAAAGTCATGTTGTAAATTTTGTGCTATAAGACCTAATCCTTCGGTCAAAAAGCAACATTGCACTATATTGCTCTGTGCTTGCACCAAAGGAGTATCTTCAGTTACTTCTGTAGGCAAATACCATACTTCCTGTGTTGTGTAAAAATCTACGATTTCTTTATATAAATATGAAGAAGATGAATCTTTAACAGAAACTAAAAAAATTGACATATTAATGAGCTTATATTAGTAAATACTTCTTCAAAAACGTATGTATTGTTTGTGTTACCTAAGATGCAATTAAGTAGCAAACTCAGTTCCTTTCTGTGCTGTGGTACATCCATCATAAGTTCGAGAATAGTATCGATTAATATCCTCAAATCTCCAAATTCTCGAAGCAACTTGCATATTGTAATAAGTTTCTCTTTACACAAGTTACTCTTAATAAACTTAAACTGTCTCCACGAATCTGATCCATAAAAATATGCAGGATCATCTAAATTTTTTACATTTGCTGTCTGTAGAAGAGACACGTTGTTGCAATCTATGATCATAATGTATACAAGAGCTAAAAGCAATCTTTGCATGTGAGCTTGGGATCTCATAATATGAGGCAATCTTTGCGTTCCAAATAATCTTAAATATCCAGCAAATTGATTCAAGTATACTAATTGTTCGTTATCATCTAAAAAATATAGAATGGATACATGGTTTTGCGATTTCCATATATTTATGTTAAAAATTATATTATGTTCACTAATATGAAATAAAAAACTTTTAATTTCAGGCAGTAAGAGAAAAATCTTACTTGATCGTCTAATAATTGTGGGTAATTTTGTAAGTAAGCTGTAAAACTTATCTTCCAATAAATCGATTAATGATTTCATATCATGATTTTGCATGTAGTTTTCACTTATTGTATACAGCACATTATGCGCTTTTTCACTAACTTCTATAGATTCGTCTTCAGACAGAGAAATCAAATAATCTATTAGTGTCATAATATTTGGTTTCATATTCCTACATAAAATATATATACATTTATTTAATAATATTATAAAAACGTAGAAAAAAGAATAAATAGAAACAAAAAAGAGAATTTTTTACCTGCGACAATTTTCAAGTATAAGTCTAATACTTTCAACTAATTCTTTCTTAACTTTGTAGTGTGAATGGCTCCTAACTTGGTCTAACAATTTTATACAAGAACCAAGCTTAATAGCCACAGCTTCGAACCATTCTTTATTTCTTGTAGCTCCCTTTAGATTATGTTCTATGTCGCATTTCCCATTATATTTCACACTATGTGATATGTCAATGGATATATTGCAACCCTTTTTTATAAGTGTTTCTATGGATAATGTATCTTCTTCAGCATCTTCTTCATCCTTATCATGGACCACAAGAGATATAATTCTCCCCCATGCTCGAATTGCTCTCTATATTTGTACAATATAATTGTATAATATTTAATTATTATATAACTTAAATAATATTTTTCTATTAAAATGTTTTAAAAATAGTTCAATATATATAAGAATCATATATTACCATCGTAATTTTGTGATTCTGAATTTCATCTCCCATTGCTATTTCCTGTAATCCACCGATAATACCAGGAAAAAATGTCATGACAGTATTTGCTACTTGATCTTGTATAATAATATCAGATTTATCCATCTCATCATCAATATGACACAAAGCCATTACTGCATCTAATCCAGCTAATCTAATAATTAATTTGAATCAATGCTTATATATTTTAAAGTGGTACAGTATAAAACTAAAATGCTGGATAGCTTAATACTAGAGCAGTGAAACAAAAGATGAATATATGATTTCCATGCTATCCCTTCATATGTTATTATAAATTTTTTAAGTGGAAAATATTCCACTGTAATAAAAATAAAATAATAAAGATATAAATTTAATCCAAAAGTTTAATTAAAATTAAACAAATTGTACTATGTATATGTTTTTTGAAGAATATAATCTTCCAAGCAGCAATGATAATTAAAAATAATTTTAAAAACAATCTTCCAAAGTAGAAATTGAAAATGAGTAAACTGATAAGGAGTTTACACAATTCCTTTGTATAAAAATTGCAACTGTAACGAAATCAGTTGAAAGCATTGGCCCATCCAGAATTGCAATATGCTAAAACTTAATAAAACTAAAATAATGTCAATGTCTTTTAAATACTTACTTTACAGAATATGACTTTTCGGTCCTTGCAATTGTTAGGCACAAAAATATTCCTTGACCAAGATGCAGTATATTTTCTTTAGTATAAAGTGATTCTATTACATCAGAATTGCTTTGGTAGATAAGATCTTTAATACATAAAGCTACTGCTTCCTTAAGTTCCTCATGAAATAAAATCACTGTTAAATTCAAATAATTAGATTAGTGCTAATTATTATGATATTTATTGACATACTTCAGTACATACATACCTTGATTTGGCTGCTTTTTGTCAAAAATCTGGATTAGTAGAGATCCATAAATGTTAAAAAAAATTTTCAATTTTGTAATTCTAGTTTTTCGTATTATAACTCTCATAGTTCTTATCAGTTCCTCTTTCACAGTCATGCTGTAAATGTAAATATATTTTAGATCATATATTTATTGTCTATATGGTTTGCGAGAATGCATATCGTATATATAATCTATTTCTTTTATTATACATATAAGTTATTAAAAAAAAATACTAAATTACCTTGTATTGCTTTGCAAGATGGTGATAATAGGAATTAAACAGTATGCTGATAAATCATGCATTGTTTTATCAGGAATATTACTAGCTACTTCTGCGATTCTACATGCGTAATCCTTACTTGGATTTTTTATTAAGTTATCGCAGCAAGACTTTAGTTCGAGAAAAATCTGCATATTAAATCGCTCCATTTTGACATAAATGTTAAATTGCTTTTTTCTAACAACAATACATTTGCATGTCCATTACAATATACTTGTTCTTGCGAAATTACAGCACAATGTTGAAGAACTCTTGAATCAATTAATAATATTTTTTCTTTTTATACATATTAAGTGTATAATTTTTAAAATTTGTTAATCTCTCTTCAGTTTGTTTCAAGATAGTCCTTATATATTCATTCATTCGCTGATCTCTACATATTCCTTCACATTTTTACAGATTTTGATTCCACTTGTGCCATGGATTTTACCTTCTCCTCCGTTTTCTTTTAATAGATTTCCGACCTTTAAGATCACGACACGTACCTCAAAATTTACAACTTCAAAATTTGCAACCAGGATTTTATACAAAAGTCTGTTTGAGGCCTATTTTTGTAGTTGCAGTTATTGCAGGTTATAGTATTATATTTACATGTACTTTTTGCACTTTGCTCTTTAGCCAAACTTTGTATTGTTCTCTTTTTCTCTCCAACTATATATATTTAAATATATATCTATTTCACTTGAAGTGCAGAAGGTACGATGTAGTGTAACTACAAAGAACAGAACCGCTATTCCATGCTGGTGCACTCCATACCACACATGTGACATTTAAATTATAAAAATACGGTGTAAATATTTCATCTGATGACATTTAAAGATGCCGATTTTGGCATTGGATGTAAAAACGGTAAAATTAATTACCACTACACAAATAATAACATCTGTGTACGCCGTAGTAAAAGAATTAATAGAAAATGCAATCGATGCCGATGCAGACAATATCGAAATTAACCTTGTACGTCAACCAATATAATATAGTATATTTATATATTTACATAATGCTTTTTAAAGAAATGCATTATATTCACGTGCCTTTATGTACTTTTCAGGTAGATAATGGTACATCTTTAATAGAAGTGAAGGATAATGGGTACGGCATATCTAAGAAGGATGCACCATACATGGCATTACCTTCCTATACGTCTAAAATAGCAAATTTTGAAGATCTAGGTAACGCTTGTAATCCAATCTACAACAGTCTAATTTCCATCGAAGCATTAATTCATACCTAATGAGATTTAAAATCAACAAAAGTTTTTTTTAGAATTAAAATTTAAATCGATGGAAATGTATTGATTACACTTATTTCACTCCTGCTACAAGGACTGCGTTCCATTTAACGCTCGCAATGCTCATGAGCATTGTTTGTCCTTGTTTAATATTCGATAAACGACAAGGATGAAATAATTCTACGATGAGAGCGTTAAGTGGAATGCAGCCTAGATCTCTACTTCTAATGGAAATAGCACACTATATCGAAATGAAACTGAATTAAGAACTTCGACAGGAATTAGACTAATATTTTAGTTTATGGAATGTTTTTAGACTACAGTGTAGTCATAGCAATGAAGCAAATTCTTATGTCTCTAATCTCATCACTTCTAGATGCATTACGGACATTTGGATTTAGAGGAGAAGCACTTAGCGCAGTATGTGCAGTAGCAGAAGTTACTATTATAACAAAAACAGAAGAGGATAATGTTGGAACTTCATATGTAATGAATAATGATGGACAAATTGTAAACTGTGAATCTTGTCATAGAAGTATAGGTAAAAAAATAACTTATCAGTTCTTAAACTTTTGTAAGATATGTCATGATATACATGATTATAATACTTTAACACATGTATTTTTAAAAGATGTATTGATTTATTGTATATTAGGCACTACAGTACAAGTAAGAAATTTATTTAAACAAGTGCCTGTGAGGAGACAAATAATTACGAATACGAAGAAAGCTAATCAGACTATCAAATTATTAGAGACCCTAATGCAATGTTTTGGGATATGTAAACCAAATGTACGAATTCAGTTTAGAGTGAATAATAATGTTACGTTTACAAAACCAAGTCTAAATAATATCAGAGAAGCTGTAAATCATATACTTGGCAGAAAAATTATGTCTAACATGGAATGGATTGAGTCTAAGGATGCAGAGGTAAGTACATTCTTGAAAAATTATTAGTATCCAATTAAGGAAAATATATCTAGTTACAATTAACAATTCTTTTATGATTTATATCTTCATTATTTTTTAGTTCACTCTGCAATTAATGTTGCCTTCAAAAAAGATACAAGATTTATCAGAAATTTCTCATCCTGATTTACACTATATTCTTGTAAATAATAGGCCTGTTAAGCATAAGGCTCTTGAAAAGGTATGTTCTATGCAAACATTATTATATTTAAACTTAAGTAAAAAGTGAATTTTTGTATCAATCTCGTTGCATGTAAATATAAATAATATAGTCTTTATATTTATTATAAAATAGTAAAAAAGTAAATATATTTTTATACATATAGCTAGCAAATGGTCTGATATTAGAATATTTTGAACAAGAGTCATATAGAAAGAAAATAATATTTCTTGTGTATATTATTTTGAGCCCAATGGATATTGACGTCAATCTAGAACCAAATAAAGATGCAATTCTTTTCAAAGATCAAGTAAGATTAAAAATTTAGATCATATTGTATTTAATATTAAATGAGGATATTTTTTTCATAAAGCAATTATAATAATCATGTAAATTATAATACGTAAAGTGTAATATAAAATACGTAAAGTGATGGTTAGATACAAATCTTCAATTCAAAGCTTTAAAAAATGTAAAACAAAATATATAAATGTTACAAATTATATAATTAACATTGTAGAATAAAGTCCTTAATGCTGTAGATAAATATATAAGAAAATTCTATGGACTTAAAGCTACAGAGATTGCTGAACAAAACGTGTCGTTAGACACATCTGTCTGTTATGAGGATTATGCATCTAATCCGAATGAAAATATTGCTGACACCGAATGGCCTGCATGCAAAAAACGAAAAATACAAGAAAAAGTTATTCAAGAAAATATTGTCAAAGAGAAATCAATACTTAATAACAGTAACGAATGTAAAAAATCTTCTCAAAATGAGCAACAGAATGATCAGACTCGTAATCAGAAACATCATGAAGATGCATTGGCTTTAACAACTCATATACAATCACCAAATTTGAGCGATTCTGATGATTCAAATGATACCTTTTCTACCACAACAGTGATTAAGGATAAGGCGTTAGTATATAGAATACTGTTAATTAATATGTGAATTTTTTTATGTTCTTGATTTTTCATATTAATATATCAATGTTATAATATTTAGAAATTATGAATAACTACATAAATATTAATGTAATTACAGAGCAGATGAAAGATTAACTTTAAGTCAATTGCCTATAGTAGATCTTGGTGAAGATTTTGACTTTATAGAAGAAATTGAAAATTCTAATATTTCCATGAACAAAAATGATGCTAATAAAGAAAATATTCAAGAAAAAGAAAAAATTACAATGGAAACATGGAGTAAAGGACAGATCACTGGACTTAAGGTGAAATTCTAACAATGGTAGAATGTTTTATTAATCTTAATTTAATTTTATTGTAGAATTATAGTACAATTAATACTATTATCAAATGCAACAGGGTGGTACAGATATAAAATCGGATATTGCTACTGAAAAATCAAATGACAACTTAAATAATAAATTTGATGAAACATTGGAATCAGATAGAGCACATGTTGACCACAAAGATCTTAATTTTTTAAAACATGTTAGATTACAAGGTATAATTGTGCCATGGTTCAAATTGTTTATATATTGCTTGTATACGTATAATAATTATATTGTAATAAAAGTGCATAGTAAATAAAATAGGTATATAGAGTACTTAAAGTTATAATAATAACTATCTTGTATTTAGTTGCAAAAGAAAATCCTACATTAACTGCAGCCCAAACTGCAAGAAAAATTACCGACTTTTGGAAGCAATTGTCATCCGAAGAACGTGGTTATTATCGCGATATTGCACAAGAAGAAGAAAAGGAACATAAAACACACGAAAAGTCTGAGGGAAAAGTCGATGCAAATAAAGTAGTCTCAGGGAGAAATAAGAACAGACTTTTACAATTGTTTGAGAAAATGAAAAACGCAAAAAATGAAAGAAAAGAAAACTTAAATATGAGGACAATAGTACCTTGGATCATCGACAGAGCTAAAATAATCACAAGGTTGAGCTTATTAAGAGATAATGTAAGATCGTTTATTTTATGTACTAATATACTTTATTGATTAATTTGCAGATCAGATTTTGAAAGTGAACACATAATAGGTCGATTGACACCGAACTTATGGGTTGCTACAATTTGTGAACAGATGTGGGTTGTAGATATTACTGGTCTGATCAAAGGTTTGAAAGTTACCGATATCGATGCAAATAAGGTACTTATTAAATATTTGTTGTTATTTTCCACGAAAATTATACTGTATAAAAACGTATAAATTATTTCTCTATGCTATTATTATTATTATTATTATTGTTATTATTATTATTGTTATTATATTAGCACTATTTCAGATTGATGCCAAGAGAATCGAACATCTTCTCAAGCAGTGGTTAGTAGAACGAGATGATATGTCAGTGATGCATTCTATATACAAATTCGCGAAAAAGGTGTAGACATTCATATTATTATTGCAATTCATATAAGATATTTTTTTTAAGTTATTTAACTAGATAATTTTATAACGTCTTTATGTCATATTTTATGTACGTACAATACGTTTAATATGCAAAATACAATCTTGAATTATTAGACATAATTAAGGCAAAAGCATAATTTGTATAATTCAACAATTGTATACACAGCAGATAATAAAATATATATGTACAAATAATGAATAAAGTAAAAATCACAAAAATAAGCTGTAACAAATATATGATTTTTAAGAATTAATTCCTATTGTTTAGTACATTAATTGCATATTTATGTAGCAAATATTATAGAAGTAATTCCAACTTTTTTAATTGCTAGAAGCAATATTTTGAATTTTCAGTTACTGATTGAATGATTAATGATTTACATATACGATTATGTGATTTTATGAATTTTTAATTTAAGGCGCCAATTTTACTCATCACTTTGTTATCGCCGACCTCCGTTGACTCCGATTGTCGCTAATATCGCTGTATTGAATTGAGGGAGTGTCGGAGTTGTCCGATCATACGCCATTTTGTTACATTTTCCTTGATCTTCCCTGCTCTGCTCCATTCTTTCCTTTCCGCCTTCGTTACCGTGCGAATTGTATCGGAGATTAGGTCTTTCATATAATTTTAACATAATGGTAAGTTACTTCTTTTCAATATAACGTTTATTTGATAAAATAAACTGTAATATATACAAATAATTAATTGAAAACCAACGAGAAAGCGAGATGCTTATTTTTCGGAAAGATTCACTTGCCGCATGGTTAAAACGGTTAGAACAAACGCCTATCGAGAAATGCACGTTTTTTATATATGTAAAGTTAATATTATTTATCTAATATTCATATTTAAAGATCACATTTTCGTACTTTTTATGAATATTTTTATCTGTTATATGATAGAGATTATATTTTCACACATAATTGGAAACTTTTTTTTATCTGAACTTGGAGCATTGTCGATATTTCCTCTTTTTCTCTCCATGTTGAAAAAAAAGAAAAGAAATGAATTATGCAAGAAGTTCAGTTATAAAGAACAGATCTAAAATTAATTATGAATATAATATTGAATTTTATTTTAATTTAATTACACTGCAAATATGTGCTTATTAAAGAGAGATAAATAGTGTGAATATTGAACATACATAAATTTTCTATGATGAAATCTTCAGCTCACTTTGATACAGAAATGAAAAGAAAACCTTTTTACCCTGTTGACTTATTCTGAATACACTGGAAAAGCAACTTAAAACATTTGATCTTCATTCTTGTTTTAACAGTTACATGATCTTTTATAGGGTTTTGTCAAAGTAGTTAAGAATAAGCAGTACTTCAAACGGTACCAAGTTAAGTTCAAGAGGCGTCGCGAAGGAAAGACTGATTATTATGCTCGTAAGCGACTGACTATTCAGGACAAGAATAAGTATAATACACCTAAGTATAGGTTGATTGTACGTTTGTCCAACAAGGATATTACATGTCAGGTAATTTGAAATAATATACTTAAATTCAATTACAATTGAACAAATACTCGATTGATTGGAAATAGCATTTTAGTTATAATTTTTACGTAATATATATTAAATTTATGTAAAGATAATTGTAATTAATGATTAATGACATATATTACACAAGGTTGCCTACTCAAGAATTGAAGGGGATAGGATTGTATGTGCTGCTTACAGCCATGAACTTCCTAAATATGGAGTTAAAGTTGGTCTTACCAACTATGCATCTGCTTATTGCACCGGTTTGCTCCTGGCTAGGAGAGTAAGTAAGCTTTTTTTCTTTTTCCTTTGTTTTTTTTATATATTACTGACATGATGATCTACTCAGCTCGCTTTGATGTTTCTATGAAGAAAACACGATTCCCTGTTGTGTATCCTGATTAGCAAAAACTAGCAAATAATGTTTGTATAAAATAATATCAATAATTCTAATCAAACATGAAACTTTTTTTTATAGCTTCTTAAGAAGCTGGGATTGGACTCCTTATATGTAGGTACTACAGAAGTGACTGGCGATGAGTACAATGTCGAGGAATTAGACGATGGCCCAGGTGCATTTAGATGTTATCTGGACACCGGATTAATGCGTACCACGACAGGCGCCCGAGTTTTCGGTGCTATGAAAGGCGCGGTTGATGGTGGTCTCAATATCCCTCATAGGTAAAAAATTTTGAGTACTCTTGCTATTTTTTAAATATGTATTTGTGCAATATTTGAAATTACTTGAGCTTGCTTTGATGTTTCTATGAAGAGAACATGATTGTTCCTTGTTATATATCCCAATAGCAAAAACTATTAAATATTTGTATAAAATAATATCGATTGTTGTAATGAAACAGGGAATTTTTTAAATAGTTTTTTAAGAAGTTAGGATTATTTATATATTTTAATATTTATTTTATTAATTTAATAATTTAAATTTCAAACATCTTTTTATTCTTATATATAAATAAAATCAAATAAAACAGTTATATAATTCTGTACAATTGCTTGATAACATATGTAAATGCATATGTTAGTTTATGACATGTGTGTTTTTGAAATTTATTTTTGTCTTTTTTTTTTGTGTTTGATTACTGTAAAATTGCAAAATAAGATTAGTATTTTAATATGATTTTTCAAAAATAATTTATTATTTCAGCTGCGCTTGAATAATTTCTATTTTGTTTTATAGTACCAAGAGATTCCCTGGCTATGATGGCGAATCAAAAACGTTCAATGCAGATGTGCATCGACAACACATATTCGCTCAACATGTTGCAAACTATATGAGAACTTTAGAAGAGGAGGATGATGAAGCTTTCAAGAGGCAGTTTTCACAATATATTAAGAATGGCATCTCCGCGAATGATGTAAGTAATTGCAATGCAATAGTGAATATATCTATAACTTTAATTCACATGTCTACAACTTTAATACATACGTCCAATTAAAAATTGCTGTTTAGACTATTCAAGTCTATGTAGCGTCGCGATTGGACAATAGTAATTTTCATTGGTTGTTAAATGATAAATGCATATATAAATGCGTTTATTAAAATAAACCTGTGTTACATATATACATGTTATTACATGAATATAGGTAATTGAGATAATATAAAAAAACTTTTTTTAATAGATCGAGAATATATATAAAAAGGCCCATGAAGCCATTAGAGCTAACCCTGAACACACAAAAGTCACGAGAGAGAAGCCAGTTATCAAGAAGAGATGGAATCGCGCGAAATTGTCATTGTCCGAGAGGAAAAATCGCGTTGCCCAAAAGAAGGCATCTTTCCTCAAGACCTTGGAGGAAGCAGAGGTGTAATCGTTCGTTCAGGATCATCTTTTCAATGTATACACAAATTTATGTGTATGATCGATCAAGAATAAAAGAAACTATACAAAAAAAATATGATGAATCTGTTAATTATAATTGCGCGTATATAATTTATACAAATAACATTTATTTGTAATAATTTACCAAAATACAAGTTGACTTCTTAATCAGAAATTTGGTTTTTGTAAGCTTTAATTTTGTGGTATATCGAAACTTCAATTATTTTAACACCCATCTGTGATTTCGCCACATAAGATCCATTATTGAATAACGCCATAATTAGCGCGAGATTACTCTTGTGTATCTTGCATTACGCTTCTGGTTAATGGCATAGTCTACTTTCTCTCATGCTGTCAAATGACAAACGGATTATTTTGTATGTCTAATTTATTAATTTTTTTCATTTTTATACATATACAAAATCTGTATATACATAAGGAATATTTTGCATATTATATATTATTTCAAATCTTTGATAATACTTTTTTTTTAATACACAATTTTAATAATATAATAATAAAATTCAATTATTTTGATAATTCCGTATTGTATTTTCAAGATTTAACTTAATTTAAAATTGAATGTTCGATGTTTCTTATTAATATACAACTGGATATGAATAAGTGACATTTATTTAAGATTAGAAGACTGGAATATCTTATGCAATATTTTAACGAAAAAGTGATAATCTGCTACGAGAACCAGGTAACCGACCTTGCGCATTAAGTAAGCCGTTTTGAATATCCATCATGGAAGGTATAGTCTTCACTTCGCCGCGTGCCGCTAAGCAAGGTGCTGATTTCAATAAACGTCGCGCTACTCTGTTGATGTCATCTTTAGATATTCCATCTGCAAGCATTATATTTTTTTGAGAATTAAAAATTGGAATTTTGTTATTAAATTGTAATAAACTTTATAGAACTTACCAATAGCTTGTATGAAGTATTCTGGTCGTTTCCTAGTACCAGTCGCTAAGACTTGTCTACCAATGTCTTCAAATACAACGGGCCGTTGTTCTAGATTCATAAGCAGCATCGATTGCAATTGTTTCTTGGCTCTCTACACAAAAGATAAAATTCCAAAATGTAATCAATATATGTATAAAATACGATTAATATTAATAAACGATTCAGAAATGTGAATCAATATCATACTGCTAATTCGCTATCAGAGATTCCGCTTGTCATGGTGACCATCTCGTGTACAATTACTTCCACCATATCCTTCACATGAGACGGTGTGCATGAAGCGTGAATACAAAATAGACCAGTGTCTGCATAAGCATGATTGTATGCAGTTGCACTGTATAACCAATGATACCTACAATATAATTTTCTTAATGTAGTTCTCAATTAAAAATTTCAAAAAGTGCAAGTATGATAAATCTATTATTTGTATATCTCTGTATGAATATAAATCATAAATTTACTCTTTTTTCGTAACATTTTAATTACCAGTTAATAGGAAAAGATATAAAAAGATATAGAGTGAAAAGATATAATTACTTTATATTATATAAAAACCTCTTTTTTTATAAAACATTAATAATAACATAAATCTTACCTATTCAACACATTGGTGTACAAACGCGTGTACATGCCCTTTCCAGGACCACCAGCACTAAAACTGCCACCGCCTCCCATCATCATATTTAGTACACACATAGCAACAAAATCTGGATCTTGATGAGAACAGCCTTCTAAACCTATTGCAATGTGTGATAATTCAGGCAAGCCACTGGGTCCAGCATAAATTGGCACATTACATTCCTCCTATTAAAGATAACACACATCAATTATTTATCTTCTTCAATTCTGCAACAAAAATAAAATTATTTTAATATATTTTATATGAGTGATCATACCAAAACATATCCTCCAGTATATTGTGCGATGGACATATCGACAGTATTTGTATTATTTGGGAAAATAAGATCAGGTTGTTCCTCCCAGATAGATTTTTGATCTACAAAATATCTAAATCAAAGATATTATTATTGTATAAACAAAAAATTTCAAAAAATGTTTACAACACTATATCAATATATCGTGGATAACAATAATATTACATAAAAATGATATTAAAATCTTATACTAAAAAATCTATCTTATAAAATATTTATAAATATACTTAAATCCTTATAAATATATTTTGAAATCAATTTATAAACATTAAATTACTTAAATTACTTAATTAAATAAATTTGTTATCTATAGAAAATTTATGGCTATTACTTAGTAACGGCGTGGATCAGGTCATCATGTTCAATACCAACTCCAGCAACTACCATTCTATTTGGTACATAATGATGCTTGAGATACGTATGTAAAGTTTTCCTATCAATTTTTTCAATATTCTTTTCTGGACAGATCTTGGGTAAACCTAATGTGTTTTGCTTATACGCAGCCTACCAATATAATATATACATATAATTACATCTTTTTTTCCTTTACAATAAGAAAATATACTTATAATTCCACTACAATGTGTATTTAAAAAAACTATTACTTTAAACTCACAGAATGAATCATGTCCATTAATATAGACTCTTGTTCTGGCCTGGTGTGTAAAGATTCCAATTCAAAATGTACTGTTTGTTTAGCTATTTGTACCTGGAAACAATTTATTTTCATATAAATACACACACACACACACACACACACACACACACACACACACAAAAGCAAATGTTTCAGAGTTTGTTGCTAATGATATATAGTTTAATTAAATAACATGATACAATATTTTTTTGTAGAATATTATACATTATACTTACTTCTTCTTCTGTAATTTGAGGTCTTAAGACAACATCACTCAAAATTTGAGTTACTATATCTAATCCGCGACGTTCTGCCGATGCTGCGTAAACAAATGTGTCGCGAGATGCTTGACAGTCACATATACCACCATGCTTTTCTAATGCCAGCATTATGTTATCCTTGCTGTCAAATGTGTTTGTAGACTGTAACAATTAACACAGTATAATTTTGTATATATTTGTGACTTATTATGAATTAAGAAAGATTATGAATAATAGGATATAGAATATCTATTAATAGGTGTAAATTATTGAATAAATTATACAAGTGTGTGTGTGTGTGTGTGTGTGTGTGTGTGTGTGTGTGTGTGTGTGCGCGTGCATATATAGATCACAAATTTTTGGTACTTATTATATGCTACAATATGAATAATACTTGTGATGAAAGAATCTTACACCAAATGCTAACTTTTCAAGAAAGTGCGAGATGCCATTGGGATATGCCACTTCATATCGTGGACCCGAATCAATAAGGACTGAAAATTAAAATAATATAATAGTTTATTTATTACATACATACACATGCAAATCTAATAAGTATTAGTGTTTTTTACTTTAATAGATTAGCACTAATCTAAGATTAATGTTCTATTAATAATTGACATTACATGCTCTATCAATAATAGAGCATATAATCCAAGTTAGTGCAAATCCACTACAGTCGAACGCTATATCCAAATCATACTCAACTTACCACCTATAGTACAAAATTGTCCAAATCGATTTTCAGATGCAACTTTCAAGCCATTTGGTAAAACAGTGATGTGTGTTATTTGATGCTCCTCTTTCGCAGTCGAATAAATAGCTTTTGGTAAATTCGGGATGGATTCTGTCAATGGTGGAAATGATGTAACAGTTTTCTTATGATTCTTCTTTAAATCAAGAGGTATTCTTTGGGAGGAAAAGTTACATCTTTGCCAGGCATTGAGATATTGTGAGCGAGTTGAGCTAAAAAATAAGAAGCAAAATATATATAATGAATTTTCTGTGGAGAATATAAATGTATTCCATTTGTATTTTTTTTCTCTATTAGAAGGATAAGATCAAGTTTGTATATCTAATTTTTCGCAAATAATTTGAGATCATGTTATCATACTTACCTTTTTTTAAGCGAAATGATTAAAGGCCTTTGCAACATTCTCGAGAGTATTTTGTCAATTTGGAGAGGTATGTATCATACAGACGTAATTCTAACTGCCGAAAGCTACAGAATATTACAGAGATGTGCTTGGGACACAATACAGATGTATTTGCAGAAAGAAAAAAATGACATGAATCTCGATAGAATCTTTCACGTTCTCTCATACAACGGATTTACAAGCGAGAATACTTAAGCACATTTGGTAACGATACATCTCGTTAATATATATAGATAAAATTTCAGCTTTATGAAATAGTAGGTTAGATTTTCTTGATTTGTTCTTTTGGTAAATATAAGTGCGTTCGGAAAAACGCTATTAATGTCATTCTATCCTTGACCAATCGCAGTTTGCTGTTCAGCAGAATTAACCAATCATAGTTGATATTTAGGATCACTTTGACTAATTAACTTTGATCGATGCCATCGATGGTTAATCTATTGGAATTGGTCAATCACAGCAGAATAACAAATGTAATTTGGATTGCTAGCAGGGCTGCATTCAGGAATTACGCCTAGATAACTCTAGGATGCATTTTTGCTATAATATACGTAACGTAACCTATAGCTTAACGTTATCTGAACATAATTCCTGGATTAGAATCTTGCCACTTACCATCTTACGATGCTGATAATAGCCAACCGGCTTTGGAATTGATCAATCACACTGTTATTTCGCTTGACGATACGATTGGTCAATTCCAATAAATCAAATCCAATGGAAATGCTCCTATTGCATTTTTCACTGAGAAAATTAGTGCAAGACATGGTGTACATTGAATGCAATTAAATACAAATCAATTTATATATTTTCAGTGTTAATAAATAATTTAAACCTTTTAATTACATTTCCTTTATTGTCATGATAACCTCATAACTTTAAAAGAATTAAATTATTTATAACACTAAAATAGGTAAATCAATACCTACAGCACTTACTCCACCTGTCCAACGTGTTCAATGGCTGCGTTCAGTGAACTCAATAGTTCAATGAGCGGTCGTTGTTATTGGTGTATTCTTTCATATCATCCAATCAGCATTTTAGATCTGGAAGAATACATCAATAGCAGCGAGCGCTCATTCAACTGTTAAATCCGCTATGTTTTAACTCTATTCACTTTTATGACTCGTCAAGCCTCAAGGTTTTTGAGGGGAAGCGCGTAAGCGGCATTGGGGTAATCGGGGCATCTCTTGGATTTAAAATGTCGACGTGTGACGTGTAATTTACATTGACAAACAGTGGAAAGCTCGTCGAGAGAAAGAGAAAGAAATGGAATATTTTAAAAGCAGTCTGAAATCCGTCTTAGGAACCGCTCCCGCTGGTACACAGTCAACGGGCGCCGATACAGTGAGTGGAACCAACAAATATTTTATATTTCACACATTGAAAGTTACTTCCCTATGTTTTGAATAAACTCTGTGCATTTCTATGTGATTACGTTGCTGCTAATTATCAATAAAGCTTTCTGTCGGTAAATTAAATTGTAAATAGTTTGCAATGCAAAGCTGTTGCTCTTACAATATTTGTATGTTTTGATATAGGTGGAGAGACTAGTAGACAGATTGCAATCTTCTAGTCTGCTTGATGATAGAAGAGATGCTTGCCGTGCGCTCAAGGCAATGTCTCGCACGTTCCGTGTGGAAGTGGGTGCTCAAGGAATGGATGCATTGAGGCAAGTACTGGAGATGGACAGAACGGATTGTGAGATAATCGGCTTGGCCTTGGATACTCTTTGCAATATAACAAATCCTGAAATGTTTGATGAGGAGGGTAAGATTAAATGACTATTCTTGTTGCATTGGACTGCACTAAAACTTTCTAGTTTGTTTTTGTCAAATGTTATAGCCTAATGTACATGATCATTTAAGACTTCTTTAATATCGTCATTTAAATATATTCGAATTAATAATTTTCTATTAAATTATCTTAATTTCATTGATATGTTTAAAAGGTACATTAAGATGATGCAATATACATCAAGATAATCATTTAAATACATGTATTGTGCATATGTTTATATGCATTGCTGAAATTAAGATAATTTAATAGAAAGTTGTTAGTTGATACATTAAATGAATGGTGTAAACTAAGATTATATTTATCTTATTTTAAATATAACAAACATATACTTCAGTCACAGAGAACACATCTTGAGTTTATTGTTTATATCAATTTTATATCTAATCTCTTTGTATTATTTTAGTGGATAAACACGGTCCCAAGAACAAGATAGGAGAACAATTTACAGAAATATTTATCAAGCATTCAGATAGCGTTGGTTTGGTGCTGGCATTTTTTGAAGAGTTTGACTTTCGTGTCAGGTGGCCGGCGCTGAAGTTACTGACGCATTTATTGGCAAACAGGTCTAAAGATATTCAGGAAATAATCTTGGTCAGTCCTATGGGTGTCTCTAAATTGATGGATTTGCTAAGTGATAGCAGAGAAGTTATACGCAATGATGTAAGCTAAATTTATCAATGAGAAATATAACTAGCTTAAGGGATATAATGAGAATGCTTTGTTTATAATATATTATTTATGTAGGTCTTGTTGTTGCTCATCCAATTAACAAAAGGAAATGCTAACATACAAAAAATAGTAGCGTTTGAAAATGCATTTGATCGTATATTTGACGTCATTGAGCAAGAGGGTAATGCAGATGGTGGCATTGTTGTGGAAGATTGCCTTCTATTAATGTTAAATCTTCTCAGAGGAAACGTTAGTAACCAAAACTTCTTTAAAGAAGGTAATATACTTGCAATTAGATCTTTCCGACAATTTTTATAATCTCACCGTTTTATAATAATTTTTGTGTTGCATTATGCAGGTAGCTACATTCAGAAATTAACACCAATGTTTCAAATTCCTAATGAAATGGAGGATAATAATTTTGGTGGATGGAGTCCCCAGAAAGTTTCTAATGTTCATTGCATGGTACAAGTTGTACGAGCGCTAGTAGCACCAAGTGCTCCTGCTCAGGTAAAAAAATAATATTGTGGCGCTATATAAAATTTTCAATGTCTGTATATTATCTTTAATTAATAACTAAACAATTGTATATATGAAGGCAGTCGCAGCTTGTCAACGAACTATGAGAGCATGTGGATTATTGCAAGCTTTGTGCGATATATTGATGGCTAGCGGCGTACCAGCGGATGTATTAACAGAGACCATTAACACTGTAGCAGAAGTAATAAGAGGGAATGCTAGTAATCAAGAATTTTTGGCGGGTGTTATGGCACCGAGCACTCCTCCAAGGTATATCTTAGATACATGTTAATCTCATCCATTTTCTATCACACACATATTTTTCAGAATAATAAAAGACTTACAAATTACATATAAGTATATTATAGGCCAGCTATTGTTGTCTTACTAATGTCCATGGTGAATGAAAAACAACCATTTGTTTTGCGATGTTCAGTATTATATTGCTTTCAATGCTTCCTGTACAAGAATGAGGTAGGACAGACACAGTTAGTCCAGACTTTATTACCACAAGGCAACGAGGCACCATCACTAACTACAGGTTCATAATCATCTTTTTTATAAATATATAATATAAAAAAATACCTCCAATTCTAGATAAACGTTTTTGACTAAACTGAAATAACACTATTTCGCATATATCTGTTGTTAGGACAGTTATTGTGTGGCGGATTATTCTCTATAGATTCTTTGTCAAATTGGTTTTCCGCTGTAGCGTTATCTCACGCTCTGATCGAGAACATAAGTCAAAAGGAACAACTTTTAAGAGTACTTCTCGCAACCAATATTGGGAAACCACCAGTGACACTTATGCAACAGTGCGTTATGTTATTACAGCAGGGTAACAAAACGCAGTGTAAATTGGGCCTGCTGATTCTGCTTTGTCGATGGACCTCGTACTGTCCACTTGCTGTAAAATCATTCCTGGCTATCGATTCCTCGGTAGCATATTTAACAGCTCTTTTGTCATCACAAGAAAATAACGATGATTTACAAGAGACCTTACTGCAGAGTATGTGCGCCTTGCTTATCGGTATTTGCGTACACTTCAACGATGATAGCGTTCCTACTTACACAAAAGTAAATACTACCAATATTTGTATAAATCCAATATATAAAGTGAGTATTGTGCAACTAATAAAACTTATCTATATTATTTTACAGGAAAAAGTGTGCAATTTAATAGAGAATAGAATAGGTTGGGAAAAGTTTCAAGATGCAATCGGTGGTATTGCTAGACACGAGATATATTCCCGAACACTAAAACATCCACAGCCTTCAGCTAAGAATCCGTCGGAACTTTTATTGGATCACGAATTTTGCAGGTTATTAAAAAGTTTGGAAGGTACTTAGATACGTCAAACATTCAAATTTTTTACAATCGTAAAGAAAATTGTGTTGTCAAATTTTTGAAACGCAAATAAAATTTTTCGTTTTTTTGTTTTTTTAGGTGTTATAATAAAATCGGTGATAGATGCTAATAATGAGAACAAGAATCAATTATCTGTAATGAATTTACCTAATAATACATTAATTTCACAATACAAAGATCTTATTAGAGAGCAGGATATACAGATTCAAAGGCTAAATCAAGCTAATGATTTTCTTACAAAAGAAAAACAAGAATTTGAGGTAGAAACTAATTTCTTTTTAGAAAAATACAAATTTATAGACTACATTAAAAAAAATTTTTAACATTTTTGTAGGCACAAGTACAAGAACTTCGCTCAACCGTTAGTCATCTACGAGATCAAAATTTGGTTCTTCGAGCTGCACAAGCTAATATAGGAGATGGAAAAGAAACAAGCGCTTCTAGTAATAATGTGGATTTGGAAAAGGAATTGCAAACGTATAAAACAATGGTTGTAGATTTAGAAAATCGTTTAGCGGAATATACGCACATAATGCAACAACACAACGAGAAAGACAAAGAAAACAAGGAATCAGATTTAGAATCTCAATTGAAATTGAAGATTGATGAGCTTGAAAAATTGAAGAAAGATCAAGAAGCTCTTTTAGAACTCTTAACAGATCAAGATAGTAAAATTACACTGTATAAAGAAAGATTAATTGAATTAGGGGATAAGGTATATGCTTTATAAAGTAGCTGTTCTTCATATAATATATGATAAAATAAGTATCTTCTCTCTTTTTAGATTGAATCCGATGAAAGTTCCGGTGAACTTGATACAGATGATCAACCAGAATCAAGTAATTAAGACACTTTAATTGACATTCTTTCAAATAAATTAATAACAGAATTCTTTTATCTGTAAGCCTTTTCTTTTTCACATTTTGTAAGATTTCACTTAATGTGTCATAAATAAACAAAATATATATACAGATATATGTGTATATATTTGCACATTTGCAAATGTATATTCGAATACTTGAAAATGTGTACACAAATACATACACATAATTATATAAATGGATGTTCAGTCTCTAGAAGTTAAAATGTAAAAATTCAATTTAATGAATAGATATTTTAAGTAAATTGGACTATATAATTTCATTCTAATTCTATATAATAACTATATTTTAATATATATTCTAATGAAACAGAAAATTTGTAAAAAATGTAATTAATTGTAAAAGCAGATTACATTTGAACTGAAGAAATTGATGCTAACCATTCCTACATATTATCATGCCCGCCGCACCGTTCTCGTGTCGCACGCACACGCACGCACTTGCAGGAACATGCGGAGAGAAATCTGATGCACGCACGGAAAGAAGAGTATATAAAAGAACTTTATTCAAGAAGGAAGCGTGCATTCGCACAGAAAATCTTTATCCATCAAAATCTAAATCGAATTTTCTCTTGTTGACAAGACACGCTTCGCGGCTATCTTCTTAAGGTAACGCGACACCGCTCGAGCCGAAGGGTGTCTTTCGCGGGCATAACAATATGTTAAACATAATTTGATGTCCAGTGCAATTTTTGTGATGTTTATAAAGAGTTATCCAAAAGAAATATATTTTTATTATATTTATTTTAAATAACTTATTCTAACTACGAATGTACAATTAACAGGACTGACAGGAACAACATTTGTAAATTCCCATTTTCAATAATTTAATATACAGTAGTATAATAGAACTCTATAGATACATCTTAATGCTTTTTTTTATGTATCTGGAATTTGTTTGTCATTGGCTGCGGGATCTTGTAATATCTAGCCAATAATATCAAATAACTAGTAGATGAGAATTTTATCCAATGCAATATCAGATACAGATTTATACTGCACTTTGTCGTTGTTTCATGACTGCTTGAACGCACTTTGCCATAGTTAAAGATGCTCGTGACACTACGTCAGTCATGAAGAACTGATCCAACGTCTTATGTTTGATATCCATAGGATCTGATGAAAATGATCCTCCAGACTGATGCTACATGTACAAACAATATGTAAAGATAATATTATTTTGAGTTTAAAATATTTATCACAATCACAAGATACAAACCTTAGCTATTTCCAAAGCTTGCTTAAAGAAATTAGCTGGCTCAACATTGCCATATCTGACCAGATGAGGCGCAACCTCTTCAAGCCTGGATCTTACGTCATTCAGATTATCATAGGGCAAAGTAACTCCAGCCAGCTACAAATTTAACAAAAACATGCGATATTTTGTATCTTAACTTAATTATTTAATAGGCAAGATTTTGCTATAAAAATTTATTTACTTCAGAGAGAGCGCGAATAATTTTCCAATCTGGTCGTGCTAAGCCAGGCGGCGTAATTGCTGCGCATGTTTGTTGGGAGCGACCTTCTGTATTAACGTAACTTGCGACTTTTTCAGTGTATGCTGCTCCAGCTAGTATAACATCCGCAATGGCTGCTCCAGCATCACCATGACTTCCTAGAATCATAAATGATATTCAATCATGAATCATTTGTAACTTGATATTAGAATATAAATATAATTAACTTTACATATATTTTTAGAATTGTGGTATACATGCCTATATAAATGATAAATGTGTTTGGAAAATCTTCCTTCTTAATATTTGCGTCATCAGCGCCCAAAAGAAACAGAATTTTTGGTTGTTGTTTCTTAATTTCTTCTACAGTCGAACCATAGCCGATATCTAAGGCGGCGACTTGAGATGCGTTTGTATGCAGTATGTTCAAAATCTTCCAATCCTGGGGAGCCTAAGGCAAAATATAATTAATATAATTTCTATAAGATTATACAAAAAAAGTCAATGGCTCACTTTTGAGTTATCTCCTAAAGCCTTCGCTAATGCTTGCGTTTCATAGAGAATTTTAGCTCCATCCTGTCGAGTTAGCTGGTCGGCGCCCAAGATAACGAGTGGTTTTTTAGCCTCTCTCAGAGTCGCACAAAAAGGATGCGAACCATTTTGTAATTTTGTTATTACATCAAAAGACTCTCCTAAATGCTATATAAAAAAAAATTACATTTTGTAAAATATTCTACATTTCCCTAAAATAGATAAAAATTGATAATACCTCATGTTCATATGTTAGGTCTACATCCGGGCCAATGAGGGCAATTGTTTGTTCACCATGTAAATAGCCCTTCCTAAGACGTGTGTTTATTAGTGGTGCTTCATATCTTGGATTTGTACCGATTAGTATTACAACATCTGCGTCTTCAACTGCAGCAATAGTGTTGTTCAAAAGATAGCTACTTCTGAGATCGATACCCGAACCGTCTTTCGGGAAACATTGTTCCGTGGCTAGTCCCTCGCTGCCCAATTTGTTCACTAAATCTTTCATAGCAATAAGGGCTTCCGCGTCTGCCAATTTCCCAGCAATCGCGGCGCATTTGTCCACTGACATATTCGCTAGAGGTCTAGCAGCTAATCAATATAAAGAACTGAATGTTACTGATCAATTTTATTATATACGAAACATGACGGATCTGTTAAGTGCACATGCGCAATAAATACTAATCAATCCTACCAGCAACAAGTGCATCTTCCCAATCCACAGCTTCCAATTTTCCGTTGATCTTCATCATTGGAGTAATAAGTCTTTGCCTTTTGAGTCCATCATATGAGAAACGAGCTTTGTCCGAGAGCCATTCTTCGTTTACCTCCTAGAAAAATTATCATCATTAATTATTATTATAGTAACATATAACACAATTAAACATCTTTTATGTTCTTTATTGTAAATACACACGCATACGCGCGCGCACACACGTATATTAAAGGTATTTACCTCATTTACTCTTGGTAGTATTCTTAGGACCTCTCCAGTTCTGTGAGAGATAACTATATTGCTACCAACAGCATCATGAACATCAATACTGTCAGTACGACGTGTCTCCCAAGGACGAGCAACAAACGCATATGGCTTACTAGTTAGTGCACCCACTGGACAGAGATCGATGATATTGCCAGACAATTCTGATAAGAACATTTTCTCAACATATGTTCCCACCTTTAAAATCATTACATAATTGTCATACAATTTTTAAGAACGTTATTCAATAAATATAAAGTTAAATATAAAGTATGTTATATCGCGCCATGTCTTAATGCCGAGACACTACGTATCTTCAGATATAGATTGATATATGTATATATTTCAAGAATCTGAAATTCTCGCTACAATCTTATAAGAATTACAAAAAAACAATTTATCTTTAAGTGATACATATTCGCAATAAACGAATGATTATATTTGAAATATATATAAAATATTCAATTTACCTGCATATCATTGCCACGACCTGTAGTTCCTAAGTCGTCAATACCAGCTACTTCCGAAGCGAATCGGATACACCTTGTGCAATGTATGCAGCGTGTCATAACTGTCTTGATTAATGGCCCCATGTCCTTATCCTCTACTGCTCTTTTTCCAGAGAAATTAATATCAACGAACCTACTCCTGTCAGTTCCGAAAGCCATACTTTGATCTTGTAAATCACATTCGCCGCCCTGGTCACAGATTGGACAGTCCAGCGGATGATTAACCAACAGAAATTCCATAACACCCTCGCGAGCTTTTCGTGTGAGGTCAGAGTTGGTTTTCACTCTCCAGCCTTTCATTACTGGCATAGCGCACGCAGCAACTGGCTGTAAGATCGATTTAAGACAAATACCATCTATTAATTATTGACTCATTTTATCCTTTAAGCTATTCTATTGTTATACAATAGAATAGCAAAATACCTAATAGCAATCACCTTAACTTGCTTCTCTATTTCAACAAGACACATCCTACAATTTCCAGCTACAGCAAGACGTTCATGATAACAGAATCTTGGTATTTCAACTCCCACCTTGGCAGCAGCCTAAAAGAAACATTTTTTCACATGAATGTTATTACCTACTTTTATTATTAAGTGCAATGTGCATATTAAAATAATATTTATATACATATAATGAGAATCTCTTCTTTTATTGTTTATAATTTAAAATTACAATTTATATATAAAAGTAGTTTTTTATGATGAAACAAAAATATTGTTTATTAGTTTTAGAATATAAATTTTACCATAAAAATTGTGATAATTTTGTCTTTATACTGAAATAAACTTATTTACTACTGTTA
>JAANIC010001475.1:36513-57387 GCA_017607545.1 Acromyrmex charruanus
AGTATACATTTTATAAATACTGTATTTTTTTTTACAAAAATCTTTTTGTTCATTATTTCACTGAAACATGGTTTTAATTTTTAATAAAATAAAATCGTATTAATATACGAGATTAATATGTACTGTAATATGTATCTAACAACTTTATAAAATTATGCTTGTGCTTTGGGCAATTAGCAATGTATAATATAAATTGATGAATTAACATGTGACTAAATTAACATACTGTAGAGATATTAACATAAACCTCTAAACATTTCTTACGACATATTGCACAAAAATCTGGCGTTCATTCTTATAATATGTTATATCCAGCAATCGAACGTACAGTTATTCAGGCTAAACGTACTTTGAAATGGCACATATAATAGATGTTATTAGTAACTCTAAATTTTGATAATATAGGAGGTGTCTTTCTTCCCTTTGTCACACATGTGGTACACATCACACTCGGAGAATTTCTGTTAAATCTCCTGATTGTCTTCACCAGTCTCATTATCTACAAACTCCACATGCGTAAATGGGAAGTGTCCGACCTTGCCGTGCAATTCACCTTCCCACTGGCCATTGATATTAGTCTTTGTCACTTTTATCATATCACCTACTTCTAATTTTAGCGCAGTTTTATCATAGGCGTTTGGCACCCTTGCCTGTTTCACTTTGGCAAAGGCCGGCAGTGTTCTCTGAATGTTTGATCTTCGCGTTACTGTTGCTTGTCCCGTCGTTTCTGTATGAGATACCTGTGATGTAGGCCCTGAATTTGAATTAGAACCGGAACTGCCGCCACTTTCAGGCCGCGAATTATTTTCTATTATCATATGACTATCGTCGTCGTACTTTTGAACGTATGGCACTGGTATCGAACCAGTTTGACCCACACTATTTCTAGCTGTCCACCATTGTTCTTCGTCTTTCGATATTACAGTGAGTATATCACCTAAATTACAAGTACCTTATTAATAAGATTATAAAAAATAAACTGATACAAATTAATTAGAATTAAAAAAGACAATATATACCTTTTCTAAAGGGTAAGTCTTCAGAATCATTTCCTTCAAAATCATACTTTGCAATTACCCTCTGCGTTTTCTTTGGCGCTGGCCTAATTAATGGTGTGGTGTCTAAGTAATGAAGCTTATAAAAGGCGAGAAGACTGGGAATATCCGGAAACATCTGATCACCAATCCGATAACGAATTTGATCTCCTTGTTGGATTTTATTAATGATATAATGGCTAACTTTACTGTCCTCTCTTACGCATAGTACAAAGTCACCATGTATGGAGGTGCTGTCTCGTACTAAAAATACACCACCTTCTTTTTCACCCATCAATAAGTCAGATGCATCTTGTCGTGACATAGCACCAAAGTACCAACTAAAAAGAATCAATTATAATTAATTATAATACAGTTTTAGAGAAACTTATATTTTATTTAAACATGTAAAAAAAGAGATAAATTTATAGTAGCATAAACAAACATAAAAAAATGTAAAAAACAAAGTAATAAATATTGCTGCTTTTAAATATTAAATTCAATATTAAATAACTAAGATAAGCAAAGAAGATCATATTCGTTCAAAGCAGAAATTGATGTCTAATAATTCATGCAAAAACATTACTAGGTATCAATTTCCATTTTAATCAAATATGATCTTCACTGATTTGTGTTCTCGAATTTTTTCACTTACAATTATTTAAATAATTAAAATTCTCTATTTTTTTTCTAGAACAAATATATATGGAAGAGGTTTTAAAAACATTTAGATTTTCATTATTTTTAATTAGTGCTTGATTGTGAGAACATTCAATGTTATAACAAATGTCTATAAGACTGATTTGACAAACACCTAGGAAACACACGAAAAATTACAAAATTTATACTCCACGTCGTCCACGATGAGGTTAATACTTCGAAGCAAGCTACTACTCGTATTGCACAGACTAAAGAAGACTTATCCAGTGCTCCGAGAACGAATGCATCGGGACGATAATTGCACCGTTTTTGTGCGGGAGTCGTTAAACGGGAAACCGCGATATGTTAAGTGACCCGCACGATCGCAATTTCAAACGCCATTACGCCAATAATACTTAATGCAAGCATGACACTCGTTCGATGAATCAAAACATAGGAATTCTCCCGCACGTACCTCGATTTGTCATACTGATCGAAGGTCGCAGCCATTGTCGTGTCGATTGAGGGTTCCAGAAGCGAGACGAGCAGCTTCTTCTCTCGTCAATTGTCAATTAATATATCACGGAGCACGTCCGACGGGGAGGGAATAAGAGAGAGGGACTCGGCCGAGTTGCCGCATACTTAGTAAGAGAGGCTTCACAAAACGCTCGCGCGAGTTACTGCCGCGGACGGATCCCCAGGTCTATCGCAGAACTTTGTGCGGCTACCAGAGAAACTACCGCGATGTACCCGTATCTTTCGGCGGGAATCCTTGGGGACACTTTTTTACGATCACTCTTTTACTCCTGATCCGAAAGGGAATTATCACTTCATCGTCGGACATTCCTCGCACGATGCGGTCTCGTAGGAGTGGACCGTCGGCGACATGTTCTTGAGATTGTGCACGTTCACATACGTTTCGATCGACAGACGTTTCTTTTCTCTTTGCCGAGGCCTTCGTCAGGAAACTATCACGTGCTATACGTCGGTACGACGTTTATACGCCGCACGAAGCAACCGTGAAGCGAACGGCAGATCTTACAAAAATGGTCGCCAGCCCAATACGACTTCGTCCATGCCTCTTAAGGACGGTACGCAATGATTCGCAAATCGCAATGCCCGCGTGTTTCCCTTTATGCTGGATTCACACTGCGTTATGATCATTCCTGCACGCAGAATAAATCTACGACTGACATCGACGAGATGTTACTGTTAAAGATCGACATCCTTATACTTTAATATTCACAAGGACGCGAGAGTTCGCGTCCTTGTGAATATTAAAATGATTAAGAGTTAAAAACTGATAATATTGTACTAATTTTATGATTTATTAGTTTACTAAACATAATTATGCATTTATAACTCAATAATACTCGATTTTTCTTTAAAATTGTTATTTTAGTATTATCGTTGAAGTTTGATTATCAACAGAGATAATAATCGCAGAGAAAAAAAAATTGTAATTTTTCTGCAATATAGAATATTATAGCTTTATAAATATGCGTATTTATTTATGGAACATTAATAAGAATTTCAACCTATCAGAAATCATGTATTGTGGAATACACAGTTTCTGATAGGTTGAAATTTTTATTCTGTTCTCTGTTTCCCTTTCTTTTATTGTGCGGAATC
Organism: Acromyrmex charruanus; assembly: GCA_017607545.1. NCBI lineage: Eukaryota > Metazoa > Arthropoda > Insecta > Hymenoptera > Formicidae > Acromyrmex > Acromyrmex charruanus. Next base: position 39,819 of record JAANIC010001475.1, read on the forward strand.
CCTAACAGGGGAATATTCGAACTGTAGTTGGTTGGTTCTTACATTCTGATTCGGTTTAAACTAGGCCATTGTCGGGTCTCTTTTATATATAGAACTCTAGTGTGCAAGCTTTAAAGCATTTAATAATTCTAAATCTACGGCCGGTATTCACAGTCGGATCTTATATTTAAGATCGTCTTAAGTACAGTCTTAAGACATCATGAACCAATCAGAGGACCGCATTAGCGACTTGAGACATTACTTAAGATCTGTTCTACAATAGAGTAAGCGGTAAGCTGTAAGAAATTAATCAATCATAGTCGATTATTCTTCTCACACTTAACTATAATACCAGCTTAAAATTCTGATTGGACGAGCTAAAAGAATACACCAATAACAGCGAACGCTCACTCAACTGTTGAGTGCCCGAAGCACTCTGAATGCGCCCAAAGAGAAAGAAGAAGCTGCTCCGAAAGAGGTCTCCACGGTTTTTCCAGCCGCCGTTAAATATTTGGATCAGTTCGGATTGTTTGAATTACAAGGCTTGAATGTTTTTTAATAATTTCTGTTTCGCGTTGTTTGCTTCTGTATTCTTGAATTTCAATACCGAATAAGAGAACGTATCGTGAATACGCGACTGGTGCATTATGAACTATATGATTAATATTAATTGACACAGTTTTTTGTCATTTGCGGTGTGAAAGTGTGTGTCACAGAATGGCTATTACTGCATCATTCCATCGAAATGTCATTTTATTGAATCAATTGGTCCCACCAGACCATGATTTCAAGAAGATCTTTCGCCAAGTAAACATCTTACTTTTCTCTATCTTACCGATTTAATTTCGAAACATATTTTTTCTTATATGTGTCATTTCTCGATCTTCTTATCATAATGGTGATACAATAAAAACATGTGTTACAGGGAATGTTTGATAAACCAAATACTACTGGATTTATATATGTTTCACATTATCTGTTGACGATATATGATGCAGAGCGTTTTAAAAAAGTAGTTGAATGGCCAGTAATTTGCAAAAAAATCGAAACCAAGTATCGTAATAGTGTGAAAGATTATCTGAATGTCATTGCATTGGAGAATCCTGATATAGGATTTCCACGTGTGGTTACTACTTATTTACATCATGCAAGTGGTACTAAGTTTATAACTATAATGTGGAAACTGTCTCAGCTTGCATTAAAAATGTATATTATGCGTAACGGTAGGTATCTAAGAAGCAAAATATTTTAACGATATAATCTAACAGTTTGCCAGTAGATTTATACAGATTACATTAACTGTAATTTTTAACTTTGTTAACAGATTGCACATTAACTGTATTTGCATTTAACTTTATAAACAGATTGCATTTATTGTTTGCATTTAACTTTTTTTGTTATTAGAATCCATTGACATAAACTGTGTTTCAAAATTATTCATGTGTATTATAAATTTTTAGTAGCAAAATTTACTAGCAGTAAATTTTGAAACAGCCATAATCTGACAAATTCAGTAGAAATCTAAGTAGAATCTGTTATTTAATAATGATATATTTTATTTAAATAATTTTAAATTCTACTTGGTGATTGTAATTAATCTATCATATTTTGTTAACATTTTTTATATTTTTGTTAATATGTTCTACTGGTAATATCTATAGCAGGTAATATCTATTTTGCAAAATCTATTATCTATATATTTGTTATTGTTGTAGAATTATGTTTTAATAATTTTTAGAAATATATTGATTTCATTTAAATTTTTTATATTTTTGTATAAAAATACAGAATTAAATATTCTGATTATAATAGATTTAGTTTGATTTAGTTTTTCTTTCAGGTGAACACGAAGTTATATTTGCACCAAAACCAAGTCTTGCAAATGATTCGGTTAAAACATACCTACAGCAGTCCAAAGCAAATATTAATTGCGATATATTGAGTCGTCATAGAAATTATGTACAAATGGAAAAAGCTGCAAATTTTGCATTGACGTAATATTTTTTAATTAAATTTCTCTTAATATAATTTACTAGAAATGGATGACATAAAAATCTCAATATTTTTTGTATTTTTGCTCATGTATATTTGCAATATATCATGAGAAGAAATATTGATACACCGAAATATCAGCTGGATAATTTACGATATTGCTAATATTGATATGGATTCAATATTTCTATTTTTAATAGAAACGTTCAAAATTATATTATACACATCCGGACATGCCTTTATCATTATTTTTCTTGTTATATTAAAAATATTAGCACTGTATCGCCCCTATCTCTATAGTCTATTAATATTAATATTATAAATTCTCTGAGTTTATTTTATTTTTCCTTTAGACAAGAGAAAGAATATTTGACGAAAATTAAAGCAGAGCTGTTCGACAAGAAACAATCTTTGGCAAAATGTGCTTCTTCAGCTCCTGTTACTGAATCTATAAAGCAATGTTTAACAAATGTCGAAGATACAGATATTGTATCAAGTTAGAATCATATTTATTTTTTTAATTAATTTTTTGTTAAAAATCTTGTACATGTGAAATTAATGAATATACATGGGTTTTAGTGTGGAAAAATAGTTTAAACAAAAATATACAATATATACGAAAACGGTACATGATGTTGAGTGATCTGGAAAGAACATGTGAGAAAACAAGTGGCATAATATCGAATCTATTGAACGATTCAAAAGCACTAGATAGTAAGCAGCTGGAAAAAATTAATTGTTCTCTGATATCGGAATTGTCGTTTCCACCTGATGTTGAGGTAAAGTTGAATATTAAATAAGTGATTGCAATTTCTTTTTCATCTTATATTAATAAACTAATAAGCCACGACTTATTTAAAAAATAATATCTATATATATGCACTATTTGATATTTTGCCAATTTATGTTTCCTTTTTTAGCATTGTCTTTATCATTTGTATAATGATAATAGATTAATATATCACAATTTCGTTCGTCTGCTTACTTTGATACTATATCAAATATATCAATGTCTGAGGAAGGATGACTTAGTCGACCTGTCTCAGTGTCTCTTGCAAGTGGAAGCAAGTACAGAAGACATGAAATCCATGTGCAATGTATTTAAAACTTTCTTGGCCAACATAATAAGTTCTACAGAGGAGATGCAAAATAATTTGTGTGTGAAAAGTATAGAGCGCATATCTGAGGATAAAAATGTTTTACCCTTTGTAAAAAACGTACTTCTTATGTCCTCGCCTCTTATCAAAATTAATACTAATTGCGCGAATCAAAGAAACGAATTGCAATTTACTCCGACTGAAAGTAAGATCGATATTTAAGAAACAACTATAGATTGTAATTTTTGTGTCAAATAATTATTAGCGTAATCATATTGTTCGTTTTTTACAGTTGCACATAAATCATTATTTTCGAGATACATACGGCACAATAAAAATTATACACCAGATGTAAAAACGAATTTATACGTATCGCGCATCAACATCGACAGTCACACTATGTTAAATAGTAATGAAAAACAAGAATTACGTTTTGTGACACCTAAGGTGAATCAGTTATGTAAGAGAACGACAGGAAAATATTCCCGATTATTTGCTACACACAAAAAGCAAAATATAAAAGGTTTGTAAAATTCTATTTGATTTGTATAAGTAATATTATTATTGAAATTTTATGTAATTTCTATTAAAAAAAAAGAAGGCAAGACAATCAAGAAGTTACTAAAATTAGATAATGATTATTTTACAATGAAAGAAATGAAATTAATTAAATATCACTAGAAGAAACCGCCATTGTTAGTTCTTTTTTATTTATATTTATTTTTCACAATCTGAAACATGTATTTTTATATTACAATAATAAGAATGACACTATTTCTGCAAAGTAGTATTTATAATTCAATTTTATTATATATAAAATAATAATCTTTTCAATAATTTCTTGATTGTCATATGATATGTTTTGTTTATGGTATACATATATAAAATTAAAATTATATTTATATAGTCAATTCTAGCATGATGTCTCTGCAATCTACCACACAATCCAATTCTGCTATTGCAAGTATAGAAGAAATATCCAATTCATCGGATTTTAATTTAGATACCATAACAAAGGGTTTTATCAATTGGAGCGAAGAGTCTTCCAAAGTTTCTTACTCATCTATACAATTCACTCCGATAAAACGAAATATCTCAAAAGTTGCGTCTCAGCAACAAGTGAAAAATAAACTCGATCACAAAGTTAAAGCAAATAAACCTGAATTGGATGAATTTACAGAGGTACAGATTATAAACGACGACGATAAAAGTACAATTATAAAACATGAAAATGATTCAAAGAGACGGTCCATTAGTGACTTGGTGGAACGTTATAAGAAGATACTGGAAGTCAGCAATTCTGTTACAGCAAAGTTAGAAAATACGTATGTAGAGCATGAAATTGAATAACAGAAGGGTAAAGGAACAAAACTCAAATTCAATTAGTATTTTCTATTTGTACTTTTTCATTTGTAAATTTTTTTGAAACGGAAAATTATCAATTTCCATTATTAAAATAAATAATAGAAAATACTAATCGAATTTATTTGATTTATTAGTTATTCATTAAAATCTATGAATAACAAATATAAAATTTAACTTCTAATATACAATATTTTGTATGAATAATTCAGTATATTTATGAAAATGTATGATATGTTTTGTTTCTGTTAAAGATAGCTTGTACACAGTTTAAGAATAAGATGTCAATAAGAAATAATGTATTAACACAAATTCGTTTTCTTAAAGATTCCGATACTAAAAACTTAGGTAAAGAAATTAAAGATTTCAACATATTTCTGCGCTATAGTAGTATAATATCCTCAAAAAGAAAAGAGTAGACATGAGTTGATACTAATATTTTCTATTTTGTGGAACTTACTATATATTTTTTATAACATATGTATTTATATATTATATAGTTATAGAGATAAAGTCATGAATTATATTATATTATCATGTTACACAAACTAACGTATACTGTTACGAAGTAATTTTTTATAAAATTTTTAAAAATGATCTGTTTGTACAAATGATATATTTTCGTCTTCTTTATCTGATTTATCATTGCAATTTAGATAAGGAGTGACATTTTTATCTTATACATAAATTTAAAAACTTCCCTTATTGTTTATACATTAATTGGACATCTTTCCCTCGAGATTCTCAGTATTAATTCTAATAAACTAGTTTTATCTTTCAATTATTACACTACATTCAAAAGATAACATGGTGTTTACTATTTCATCAAATAACACTCTTAAATTTATAATAATACAACAGTTTATTCACAGATATTACGTTTAGAGTGCTACGTACTGTATTATAACGTATTGCAATAATAGATAGAAAGAAATGTATACAATTAAAAATTAGTCTTTGCATTCTAAATGTTGCATTAAATGTTATATGTTCTTTACTTACAATTAGATATCTGATCAATAATGTAAAAAGGCACGATGGCGGCATATATTCTTATTATACATACATTGATGAAAAATGTTTCAAAAAAATTTTTGATCTAATAATTAGTGGTTATATATAATAAATTTATACATTGAACGTTATGTAATTGTATTATTCAATTACAAGTCTTTGTTAATTTCTAACTGTGCATTTATAATACTTTAGAAAAAATATTGGTACTTTTATTCTTTCAATCAACTATATATTTTTATCATTTTTTTATTTTGCATTAGGGTGGTTCTTTAGTAGTAAAGTGCCGAAAATTTAGGGTGCCTTATCAGGGCTCATTCAAAATTACAAATATTTGCATAAGTTTTAATATTTGAGTAAAATATTAAAACTATGTATATCTTAACGAAATAGTACGGAACATACGATAGTATAATAAATTAAGAGCTACATCTTCATCGAACGAAAACAAGACGAGATTAAGTTTACTTTTCGAGATTAAATTTATATGCAAGTTTATGCGCATACATAAATATCTTTCCAGAATGGCCTTATTACTTTTACTTATAGAATTGACCTAATACTTTTTTGTGATTATTAAAATCGTAATTTTTTAAACTATTATATCTCATTTTTAAGAAAAGTATGGTAATTGTGTGCAATTAGTCAAAGAAGCGTCTGCCTTATCAGTCACTAAGTTATATGTGAAAGGTTACATTTTCAACATTTTTTTTTTCTTATTTTCTCGTTAACCTACCGCAGATTGCCCATATCAATTTCGGTATCTCAATTTCATTTTTAAAAATCAGATATTTCTACGATAACTCAATTTACTAAAGAACCGCCTAATAAAATGTAATACTTTTTTATTATTAAAAATTGCAGAATGCAAATTAGATATATGTAAAACAATATGTGCTTCATAAATTTTGGCAGAATTTCGCATTATACGCATTTGTCTCCGTTTCTTCCTAATGAATCGTTAAGAAATATTTCTTGAATGATTTTCTTGAATGACATTCTTATAAACTTTTTTATTATAATGTAGTTCGATATTGATTTTTAAAAATATTTCTGTAGAATTTTTGCTTCTCTTTCGTATTTCATCCATACTTCATCCGTATGATAGTCATTTTCATCGGCCAAGCGTGGAATAAAATTTAGGCTGCAAAAAAATGGAAAATTATTACATTTAAATATATTGATTTTATAGTTATAAATTAGGGATTGAATGCTAGCAATTGTGTCAGTATTGTAAATGTACCTTTATTTTGACAATATCAGTATACAATTGTTAATAAAATTTATTAACGTTATTTCGGTATTTATCTTTGAATTATAAATCACATATATAAGAAGTATTACATTTTAGTAATAGCAAACGAATATATATATGTACATATATTCGTTTGCTATTACTAAAATGTGATATTTCTTATATATGTTCTTATATATATATNTTCATTCAAAACAAAAAGAAATCTAATTACCTCATCATGGTTTTCCTCCTTATTTCCATCATCATCGTCCCCAGAACTATCCCCTCCTGAACTGTCAGCGGAATTACGTTGCGGATCTTTGTTATTTAAGCTATCCACAGCAGTCGTTGGTATAGCCTTGATTTTACTAGCGGCATCGTAACATTGTAAACAGACCCTGACAGCTTTCCCGTTTCCTTGTCCAGGCAGTAATAATTTTTTGTTACTGCATGGACCACAAACTACTGCTCCACATTGTCTACAATGATGCTGAAATGAAGAACGATTGTTTAATTTTTTCAGCAATTTCCATTCAAATAATAAATATATGATTTTATCATTACCCGTCTGTTTAATACTGTGAATTGTGTTTTATTGCAGTGCATACAAATTGTAGCTTCATTATCTGGTACCCAAACCGCTGCATGGACTTCGACAGGCTTTTTGCCACCTAAAAAAAAAAAATAAAGAAAAATAAAAAAGATAAAGTTAAAAAGAATCAGTCGTATTTGCAAAATTTAGAAATGTATCGTCTTAAAAAAAAATAACAATTTGACTTTTGCTTACTTTTTCTTAACAAATCTTCAATACATTTTGTGATATGTGCCATCCATTCTTGTTTTTCTGTTGGAGTAGCAGCATAAACAGCAAACGACTTTGTTACTGTTTTAATGAGCCATCCATTACGATATTCTATAAATAATGATCCAATACTATACTACCGTTTTCTAGATATGCATATATGATCTCATTTGATTACTGATCCATACGTCATATGACATAATTGAAAAACTATAATAAATGCGGCATTTCTCTCAAAAACAGAACCTGACAAAATATATTTCAAAATTTTTATTTATTTTTTGTAAGAGATCTTGTATGTAAAAGTTTTCTGTGATTTTTAACAAAAATTATCAAAAGCATTGGAATAAGTTTCTCTATAGATGCTTCCGAAATCTTTCTATACCTCTATTTTGTAATTTTTTAAGGATAGTGTTGGTATTGTTGCACAGCTTTTTTACCTATGCAATATAACAACCGACACTGTTAAGAGTTACAGGATAGGGAGAGGGAATATAAAAGATATTTTTAAAATATTTCATATACAGTCTTAACAAGTATAAAGCATCTTCACAAATTGATATAAGTGTTCTATACTTAATAAAAAATAAAAAATAATGAAAAATTTTATTTTTATAACAAGGTCTGTTCTTTTTGACTGAATTTTTGCACCACTTCATCTTTCTTCTTCTTCTCTCTGGAGGAAAGAAAAAGAAGATGAAACTAGTGCAAAAGTTCAGCCCAAAAGAATAAGCCTACAGTTTCAATATTTTGTTAATTCTTTAGTTTTTATTATCTTTTTCAAGAAAATACAATAAGATTGAAGATGCTTTATATTTATGGCCAAGGCTGTGTAACATAGATGGAGTAAACAAAAATTGCAATATGCATACAAGTATTAGTTACAAATAATATAATGTACTTACGACCCTCGTCAGCCAGAGACTCTAATTTTACCTCCTCCAATGGTATAATATGTTGCTTGTTATACTATAAACAAATTATTATCATTATAATCACTATTATTACTATTATTTTATGTATCAATGGTTGCGTTCAACCATACAGAAAAAGCAGTTTTGCAACTGTTGTAAAATTCAACAGTTGCTTTTTCTGCTGAAAGCAGTCAATGTTAGATATAGAATTCATTTTGTACATCATAGGCTTTATTCATAAAAGACAAACATTTCTCTGTGTACATACTTTTTTTTTATTAATCACGATATTCCCATAGACCAATATATCGTTGAACAGGAAGAACTGTCTAGGCTTGGGCTTTTTCCTGCACATTTTTGTCAGGACTCCTTCACCCACCAGGACTCGGCCGGGTACTGCAAGCGGCTGTAAGATGGATATTTTATAAGTGAGTCATCGCTACAGCTAGTTACAAATATTCAAGAAATTTATAAATTTTACTCGATCAATGAATCTCTCTTACCTGACCCGAACCGCCGAAGCAGTTTTCAACCATCGCGATGCGCCTAGCATTGGCCTCGCTGTTTACTAAAACAAATCAAGCCCCAAGAATGGGGGAGGGGAGATATTAACGAGAATGTCATTCCAGTGTCACGCTCGCAACACACCCACGTTTCGAACGAAAACGTCCGAGGCACGTCAGGCCCGTTCTTTCTAGCTGCACTTTTCACACCCCATATAAATTTCATCTCTTTCATCTCTTCATCGAGAGATGTCACGTCTTAAATATGGAAAGCGTAACGAGAGCAAGAGGGGAGGAGGGAAGCGACTAAACAGAGCGGAATTACTCCGGACTGTTCGAAGCTGTCAAAAACACACGGCCCACCAACACGAAACCGACAGCCCGTGAGACCGTTATCCTCGCACGCATAATCGCACAAGGAGATCAAGACGGCTGCGCGTCACCCGCGTCTGTCCGTTTGCGATCGCGGGACGCGTAAGCCTCCCCGAGTTGCCCTAGCGGCCTCGTCTTTTCGCAAGATACGCGATATTAATTACATGCTAATAAACGGAGCACGAACTAACCCAATCGGTCGACCATGATCCCATGAATCAGGGTTGACAACAGCAAGATGCGTGAATCACATCCAATACGTAACCCCGTGCGTGTCGATGCGTGTCTGGCGATAGAATGCGTATCTGGAGAACCTGCTGATTACACCATTTATCCGCGATTTGGCGCGCTTATCGCTGATTAGCTGGCGCCCACTGGCGTCCAATTGGGTAAATTTAATCAGTATGCGGATAGGTCGCTACGACCTATCGACATATCGCTGGTACTTCGAGTGATTGTCGAGATCATTGGTCTGTTCGACTTGCTTACACTTTTTATACTTAAAATGAGATAGATATATATTTGGCACTGAAAAGAGAGAGAGCGAAGATGCTGAGTGTAAAAAGTGTAAGCAAGTCGAACAGACCTCATTAAACGTCACATGATTACAAACCCTCATCGCGGTGACCGAACCCATATCGTCAGATTGTCACGAGTGTTATTCGACGGGCTATTAGCCGAGGGTATTAGCGAACACTAGTACCTAGATCATCTCGTTCACATTCCCGGTTAATCACCAAGAGTTCGTGTAAAGCAACGACGAAGTCGCTTGATTAAATTTGATCACTCCGTACGAACGATCTCGTCGAGCAGGATGAAGGTCTGCGGACCCAAATACGCCTTGTGCGGTTTAGTGTTATCTGTTTGGGGCATATTCCAGTTGGTGAGAGAAAAAGATCATGCTTTTATAAATATATTTACGTACTTAGAAATAAAACGTCTTGATATCGGAGTTAACTTCCTAGAAAAATTCATTGAAAGCAACTTTTGCAGCGTTTGTTACGTTACAAATCTTGTCGTTAAAGTGCCAGCGCAAATATAACAGAATCTGCTGACAGAACTTGATGGCAGATTGATTATAGAAACCGAACAGAATGATTTCAATTTTAAATATAATTTTTTTTAGCTGAGCCTGTATCTATCTTTTCTCTTTTTTTTTTCTTTAAAGTGAAAAGTAAGAGAACCAAAATAAATCCTGTAAAAAATTCAGCTAAAAGGAACAAGTCTATAGACAGATTTTAGTTTTCATTGGCAATCTTCTATTGAATTATGCTGCGTTTCATTATTCACTATGACTGCTAAAAATTATTATTATTTATTTATAGTTTGCATAAGTATTGGAATTTTATAATTAATGTAAGATAGAATATGTAACTATAGATTTTCAGTATTTGCAAAATAACAAAAGACAACTTGTGCAGCTTCATTAGCTACATTTAGTAAAAAAAGAATCTTTGCAACTATTGTAAGATTTTTTAACATGATTAGTTCTTGCTCTTAATTCCTTTCTGAATCTAAATGTATAACTAATCATATAAAAAAAAATCTTACAACAGTTGCAAAGCTGCTTTTTCTATAGAACACAGTTATTGACAAAACGTAAGCTTAATACTGATGCAGTTAATGTCAGTCTGCTATAATATTAAGATGGTATTCATAGTTTGTTCTTTTAAGATTGTTTTAAAGAATGTCTTAAGATGTTAATACTTTCTAATTGGTCACAATCTCTTAAGACTGAACATAAAACGGTCTTAAATATAAGATCTGATTATGAATCAAATCTAGTAAGCTACATGCTAGTATATATCATGTTAACATCTTGTTACTGGATTTTTTTATCCTTAGCTTTTCATGGGAGTATTTTTCTACGTCCGGAGCGTAGCATTGGTAGAGGATCTGCCATTGGAAGAACTGAAGGAAAACCTCACCTCAACAGGTGAATTCTACAAAGTGGTGGACCGAGGATATACGCAGAATGCATACAATTGCTGGATTGCTGCATGCATCTATGTCCTCACTTTCCTTTTCTCTGGCCATCAGTTCTATCTTAATTCTAGATCGTCCCTTAGCGTATAAATACACGGATGTTATGCAATGACGCTACTGTGCATCTGATTTGTAATAATGTACATCTAGAAAACATCTTGATTTTAAATTATTTTAAGGCTGCATTATACAGTTATTCTACGATCAAGTTGTTATCCAAACACAATATAATATAGACAAAATGCCTGTGTTCCAAGTGTTTTTATAAATGCAGAAGATGTATTTTTTTGCCACATATGTGTATATTTATATTTCCATGTATTAATGTGTATTATATATATATATATCAATGAAGCTGAAAAAAGTAGAATGAAGATGGAAGATTGTGTAATTTTTGCAGAAGTCTTACTATATTGCCAGAATTTGTTTTATTCATCGGTAGTAATATATTTTAGTAAGTTCTGCTTATATATTGTTACATATATATTGTTAATATGATAAAATAAATTAATCGTAGATACCATGATAGCTATTCTTTCAACTAGGTAAGAATTGGTTACTCTGCAACATATTTTTTAATTTCTTGGACCGCGATCCGATTCACACTCACTATTCGCAATCTTCGTGAGATTATATTTTTGTTTAACATTTCATAAATGACAAAAATGGAATGACTCAAAATGAACGTTGTAAAGATGTTACGTACATGAATTGGACCGTGGTTTAACATTTATGGTTGTTCAAAAATTTATAATTTGCTTGCGTTGCTTATTTTGTGCGAATTAGGCCTGTTCTTATTGTTGAATGTTTTACGTGGTTCATCTCTCTTCCTTTTTTCTCCACAAAGAAAAACGGAGAAAAGAGAGTTCAGTTGAAAAGAATAGGCCTATTATTTCATCCAATTGGCCTCCCTTTGCAAGATGAAGTTTTATGTGAAGTTTCAGCTTTTATCTTAGCAAATTTGAAAAGAGGAGCATAGCACTGTCTCACAAAACGAAATAAAAATTTATAAGTCGCAAGAAGAACGCAGGTGAAACAGTCCTTTAATTATCGCTCTTCCATAGCGGCAAAAGGCGTATATATTGAAAGAATGAATCACATTAATCACATGACTGCTCGTATCTGTCAACGTAATATCATTAGTAGCCTACATAGCCTAATAGAGTAGGTGGCACAACATAACCTTTTGGGGAAATTTGATAGGTTAGGACTGATGCCTTCTTTATCTCAAACACCTTTGACTTTGATAAACAAGCTGATTTTCGTTAGCGTATCGTCAAAAAAGGAAAACGTGACGTGACAGCTCGTCATATAGCAACGTTCTTTTGGTTCTTCATCTCAATGTTCCATTTTTAGGATTTACAAGTGTATGATACATTTGACTCATCGATGACGCCACGACTACATTCTTTAATTAACAAGTCATTAGGGGTCTGATGTTAGAGACCTTTCCCTTTCATCTGCAAAATACCTTCTGAGAAGAGGAAGGACGCAAGTCACACTTAAAGCCAACTGTTTATGTTTGATAACAATCTGTCAGGATGGAACCTGGGACGAGCAGCTCGACAGATGATTACGTGGAAATAATACGGAAATTGCCTCTTTATTTGAGATTAGCCTATGGCACAGGTCATGTATTAAACGACATCTGCGCTTCCATGTGGTTTACTTATTTACTGGTCTTCTTTCACCTGGTGCTTGGATTTGATCCGACCTTGGCTGGCGTTGTACTTCTCATCGGCCAAATAGCAGATGCCTTGGTCACTCCGTTTGTTGGTTTTCAGTCTGACATAAATGACAACTTTTGGTTGTGCAGATATGGCAGAAGAAAAACCTGGCATTTGTTAGGTATTATTTTTTAAACTTGCTATCTAAAATTTTTATCTTGTTTAGTCTTGTTATTATTTTATGTTAAGCGAATATTAAACTGTTGATAGTCAGCAATTGCCAGTAAGAGCAAGCAGGATATTAGCATTGACTGCATCTACATTAAATTAGTGTTCTATTAATAGAGTCTACTGACTGATAGTAGGAATTGAACAGAATCTGTCGTTTTATAATCATTTATATGATATCCATTTCAATGGTTAAAAAACGTAATAGATTTTATTTCGTTTCTACCGTTAATTCATTGTCAATTTATATCTTTATTAGCAGAACACTTTAATATAGATGTAATTGATGTCAATATGTCACAGTAGTCTACAGTAAATTTGTCATTGCATTTTGTTGGCAAATTCCGTTATAGTTTTGCTTATATTTTGACAAGATCTATAGTAAACATTTTGCAAACATTTTACAAAATTTACTTTCGATAGATTTGGCTATCTAGATATGCTTTTGTTTCGGAACACTGTAATAATTATTTACTTTGCAGGCACTATTTGCGTACTATTGGGATTTCCTTTCATATTCTCGCAATGTCTAGGCTGCGAAAATGCACATCAATACGCACAGCTAGTTTATTATGCTGCTTTTGTAGTGATTTTTCAATTTGGTTGGGCAGCGATACAAATATCACATTTGGCCTTAATCCCAGAGCTTACTCCTGCTGAACACGAGAGAACTGAACTTATAGCTGTAAGGTAATAGTAGAAGAATCATTCAGAAAAAAATAACGTTTATTTAATGAAGATAGTATGTACGTATATGTAACAAAATTCTATCACAATAGATTCACGTTTACTGTCTTCTCCAATGTTCTTGTTTACTGTATTATGTGGGGTGTACTGCATGTAACGAGTGATGAGTATGATGCTCAGATTGGATCTAGTGACATTCACAAATTTCAGAAAGTTGTTTTAATTGGATTAGTAACTGGATTAGTTACATCCATTATATTTCATGTTGTTGTTAAAGAAAGTGCTAATGGCACTGCTAATGGTAACAATTTTTAAATATTAATATTATACGTATATACATATACATAGATATATAATATGTAAAAGTAAATAATTGATATCTTTTTAGGTAGCTTTATGCATAGGAACACTAGAACAGCATCAGTATTATTGAGAGATGTTAGAATGTATCAAGTAGCGAGCGTCTATATGCTTACACGCCTATTCATTAATTTATGCCAAATTTATATACCTCTGTACTTACATGAATCATTGAATATGCCTGCGACATCTTTGGCTTATATACCATTGACAATGTATCTAAGTAGTTTTGTAATGTCTTTAATCATAGAGAGGCTCAATACAAAATGGGGTCGAAAAGTCGCGTATTCTATCGGTGCTTTACTTGCGATATGTGCCTGTATTTGGATACAATTTGGTAATGGTGACATATATGTTAAATATCAAATCTATGTTGTAGCAGTACTACTAGGTAATTTATGTAGAATTTTTAATTAGATAAAAAATAATGTAAATGCAAAGTTTTATAAATTTAAGAAAACTAAGAACGCTTAACTAATTTAATTTATAATGTTATAGGTTCTGCTGGTGCAATAATGTTAGTGACTAGTCTTGGTGTTACTTCCGATCTAATAGGAAAAAATACTGAGAGCGGTGCCTTCGCCTACGGAATTATGAGTTTTACAGATAAGCTTAGTAACGGTCTGGTGGTTATGTTGATTCAGTATTTAGTAAAGTTAGTAAGAATATTTAACATAAAAACTTGAATTAAATTTTTTATTATTTAAAAAGTCATAAATTGAAAGAAGTATTGCTTTAACTATGTTTGCCTTTCAGACATTGTTCGTCTGATTATGTTAGTTATTACTACAGAGACATTCTTACATATGTCTGTGGAGCATCTGCGATATTTGCTTTACTGATGATTTTATACATCAAACCATTCTCACGTATTACGGGTATGTTTAGAATGCATTTGTTTGTATTTTAGTGATAATAATCGTAAATCAATATTTAATCATGTGAATGTAAAAATTATTTTAGTTTTTGATACGTTACGCAACGATGATGATGAAAGTTTTATAGAAACTCCAAATGCAGTTGATGGAAATTCTTCTTCAAATCAATCTCAAGCCAATATACATTGATGATATAAGTAGTACTTAATTTAGTTTGTAAATTACTTAGCTCTCAAAAAAAATGGAATGTAAAGACATTGATATTAAAAGAGGAAGAATAATACTTGCTATTGTAGGCTGCAAAGTACAGCGCTGTTTATGTTACACTATTCTTGTTTCACATCTAATCAATGGACGATGACGATAGAATAATAATAACACAAATAGCGCTGATAACGTTTCTTCGAACATTATGTGATATATAGTAAGCAAACTACTATCTTTTTTACTTGAAATTGTTAATATTATAATTTTATATATTTTAATAATATTGAATTTTATTTTATGTTCTATTAACGCGAATTTCTTATATTGTAAGATTATTGTAAACGATATTTGAATTAAATATTAAAAATTTTTAATACAGTTATTATATCTCAAACTCTTACATCTCGAAATCATATGGAATATATAAACATTTGTTATGCTTTTTTAATTTAAATAAGATTAAATCTAAATACATATATTATGACTGTGTTCGGTTTTGGCACTCATGCGCTGCATGTAAGTTCCATTCTATCTTTTTTTCTACAAGTAAAAGTAATAAACATAAAAAAGTGATAAATATAGAAGCTTACAACGCATGAACGTTGAAATCGAATGCAGGCTATACTTTAAAGATAAGTGCGCTCATTTATTTGTGTTCGTGTATTATACTTTGTCACGCAAAGAGAAAAAGAGAGAGAAGCTTGTAATGTCATGATTTAATCTAAAGCTACGTTATTATGGAATCAATTATTTTATTTTTGAATTAGTTTAGATTTAGATTAGTTTTAGATTTTCTTTTGTCTTATATATGTTTTTAAATATTTTGTTTCTTCTATTTATCCTTCATGTTCCCAATCATAATTATTATCCCAGTATTCAAAATAAATTAGAATTTTGGATTCGGTAATTCTCAAGAAATTGAAATAGATAGAAATAGATTCGTGTAGTCATTACCGAATCCAAAATTCTGATTTTTCTGTATTTTTCATACTAGGATGTATTGTTTCTTAATGTCATAATTTAATTATTATAGAGTTCAAAAATTATATATCTAAATTAAAATATTAAATATAGTAATATAAGAGAACATTTTTCTCCATTCTATAATGGTACAAAATTTATTAGATCTCGAATCTTTACAGAGTTTATTAAAATTACCTCAAGATATAAAATTGATCGTTTATATCATATGCAGTCGACGCTCCTTACTTGCAGATTTATTATTCACAGATTTGACCAAGTTAGCGCTAAATTTATTTCTGAAATATTTATACAATATTTCTAAAGTCCCACAGTAATAATTCAAAAATATTTCGGTATATTTCGAAATATTTATAGAATGTAAAAGCAATATTTAAATGCTCGTAAAATACTTTATGTATGTATAATACATGTCATTACATTCGAAGAATATTTCACATATTTATATTATATTATGAGTATTTTGATTACGTTGTATTATGAGCATTTCTATAATCGTATTACGAATAAAATAATAAATCTGATAGTTTAAAATTTTTATTGTAAAAGAGCAGTAGGTTCATTTACTTGAATCTTTTTTGCTTGTTCTAGAAATACGTTTCTCATTTTTTATGCGTGTATTGATCTCTTTAATGGTCTGCGCTCTTACGAAAAATAATCACTGCAGACCAGATATTATAATCCGTGTAATCCCGCACAAATTACTATACATGACGGATTACATGCGTGTAGTTATTGTACAATACAATATAAATATTAGAGTCGACAAACTTTTGTAGTAGAAAGATTACACGCTAATAAAAGCACTACAGAGTAGATTATACGCTTGTAATTATCGTATCACAAAAATGGTGAACACATAGATGCTTGTAATATATATGTAGTTATTGTAATATTTATATTATTATTATAATATTACAGATTATATGTATATAATACCTAGCTAATGATTCTTTTCCATAAAGGTGATGTATTAATTTTTTGAATTTGATTTAAATTTTTAGGAATATCTTTTAAATTGCAGTTTATACTTTTAAGTTTAAATTATTTTATATATTTTTGAAAATCAACTTTTTCAATTTTCCAGGGTAGATGCTTTACAACTATATANATATATATATATATAATTTTTAAAATTACATACAATTTTTTACATAATTTTTCTTTAATTCTAATAAAGTACTTAAACTAACAGAAATAACAAATTGTAAATTAAAAAGTAAAAATATTAAAAAAAAGAACAAAGAAAAAATTATAAACCAGAAGTATAATTTCATCTATCCAATCTATATTACAGCTTCAA
>JAANIC010001475.1:57739-73361 GCA_017607545.1 Acromyrmex charruanus
TATTATTTCTATTATTATTTCTATTATACTAAAAAGTAATTTATTAAAAATAATTAAAAAGATAATTTTCGCACTATTTGTTTTAAAAAATCAAGTTTGAAGAAATGTAAAAAAATTATTTATGTTTAAAATTATTATATATAAAATTATTATATATAAAATTATGCATAATTATGTATGAGCATTTTTTTTACATTTTTCCAAACTTATTTTATTTTAAAACAAACAATGCAAAAATTATTCCTTCAATTTTTATGTTTTCACATTACTATTATTATTTCTATTACACTAAAAAGTAATTTTATAAAAGATAGAGAAGGATGTATGAACATGTATATAGACATATTTCATATATACTTATACATGTTTATACATATTTATGAATATTTATGCGTGTTTATATACACATTTATGCGTGTTTTTATACACATTTATACATATTCATACATGAAAAATTTTTTATCGGGTAATGAAAACACATATAGGGTGTGTTCAGGATTAAGACGCCATTAGCATTATTTGTGGTGTCTATTCTTGTTTTACCACGTCCGATGAAGATAAAATGACATAAATAGCGTTAATAGCATCTCCTCGAACGCACTCATAATATTCTAAATATTTTATTAACTTTTGAACATTCTATATACTATATTCTACTATTCTAATATACGGAACATTTGGAATCAAATTGAACATTTTATGATATATTTAGCTTCGTTTCCATAAACATTGTCATCGTCATTGCGCATTTGTTGATCATTCTGTTTTCATAGGAATTTTCTAGCGGAGGATATGAAAATCAGGAAGCGATAGCGTCAGCATGTGTCTACCCTCATCTGATTGTTATTGAAGGTATGCTTTACCATCAAGGTATGCCCCAGGTTAATAAGTCACGGAACGCGTACATGTCGGTGGTGGTACGACGACGGTACGGTGCTACTTGTCCCCGCCAAGGGGTCTATAAAGGTAGGATGGTACCATCGCACGCGATCCACCACCAGGCTCCTCCAGTTACAATGTTGGAGTGCCGTTCGATTTTCTTCGCCGACTTCTCCCGACTGGGAGAAACGTATCATCGATTGGCCGACCAGCGTGCATTCTTGAGAGGGTGAAACGAAGAGTTGCTTGATAAAGGGTAGAACGCGCTCAGAATGCTAACGACGAACAGCTCCTATGGTTGCCGCGAATGCCACCCCTTTGTACCTGGCAGTGTGACGAGTATTGCGACCAACGGTAACCCGAGTACGACACGTCCAAAATTCTCTCCAAGAATCACCACTAAATTGAAAACATCACCTGGTATAAGTAGTTACACGGATCCGGCTTGCGTCGCGCGTATGAAGCGCTTGAAGAATAGGTAAAGTTGGAATATATTTATTAATTTGTCTATTTATTAGGAGAGATTGTTCTATATACGTGTCTGGTAATGTAATAGCGATAAATATTATTGTACTAAATATTATTAGCACGGAAGTATAAAATTATTAGTATAATATAAAAAAATTCTTTAATTTTTGAAATATTTAATTTCCAAAGTTAATTATGTCCATTAATATATAATATATATGTGCGCGCGCGTGTGTGTACAACACACACACACACACACACACACACACACACACACACACAATACTTACATTTTTATTACTCGGTTGGCTATATACTTACAAGGAGAGGCTACATTTTGCTCTTCACCGATTTTGATCAAACTTGCAGCGATGTTAGAGGAGTCTACCAAATGAATACCTGTAAAGCCTTTCTACTAATGGGCCTTAGAAGCCGAGTAATAAGTATTTAAAAATATACTAAAAATCTGGAAACAGTCTAATATTTTGGAAAGTATGCATTTGTTTAGAAGAATGTCTTAGACAAAAATGATAGGGTTTAATAAGGTGTATTTACTGGTTTTATCAGTTTGACTTTGAGTGGCATCGCCAAGGTCAAATCAAGGTTGACAATGCCTCCCAAAGTCAAACCAGTATTACTGTAAGTTTGATCAAAATCGGTGAAGAGCAGAACGTAGCCTCTCCTTATTAGATGATCAAGGGTACAGTCAACGTGATGCTACAAATGCTTTAAAGTAATTTTTGATTGGTCAATTTGTAAAATTCTTTTTTCTAATTGGTCAACCAAACGCTTCAAAGCATTTGTAGTAAGACTTTGACCGCAGCCCAAATTTATCGAAAACAAATTTTGCGAAAGTTTGCAACAAATTTAGACAACCGATGTTAACAAACGATGATAGAAATATAATAGAATCTATTAAGAGAATAATTGCTAAATGTGCTATTTTATATTTATTTAAAATTTAAATGATGTATTTTATTTAAATTTACGAAATCATAAATTCTGTTAGTTTTTACTGACTAGCAGCGAAAATCGATAAATTCTGCTAACATGAGTTTAATGCTGACAATTGATACCGCAATCTAATCTACCGCAATATTCTGAAATATTTGGTTAATTGTGCGAAAGAAACAATTATTTTGTAGGAAAACAAATGCGTCTTCAAAGTTGGATCTAAGCAAAAGGAAACCGGCGGATTATATGGAGCTGGCATATAGGGACGCTATTTCGAAACTAAAGTATTTGTTAGCTGAGTCGTACGCTCCAACGGAAATGTCCGCAATGTGAGTTGACAAACAAATAAAATTATAAATGATTAAATTATTAATGCTGCAAATAAAATTTAAAAAGAGATAAAATAATAAAACCGCCCTGGCGAAAAAAAAATTTTTACAAAAAGGTACAGAAAAACTACACAGATTAAGATAAGATCTTAGAAATTCTTACTTTTTCGTAGATATTCGTAGTGAGATGTAGGGTGAGATTTGTTTGTCTTGCATATACATATTTTACGATAAATAAAATTTGGAAGGATTGCGGGATAGAATTGTGGGAAATAATTTTGTATGGATATTTAAATCAACTCTTATTTTAAAAAGATCTGTTAAAATTTAATTTTATGCCGACTATATAATATCGCTTCTGTATTATATTATTTAATAGGCTCTTTTAAAATATTACTTTCTTCCCCTGTTTTCCTTTTGCTCCCTATTTCTCTCCTGAATTATTCCATAAATCTGTTACTTTTAATTATTTTCCGCGTATTTCATTATATATATGTATATATAATATATATATATATATATATATGATAAAATATCAGATGAAAACAATTTCTTATAGAAAGCAACGAAGTGTTCGGAACATATACAAAAGCAGTAATCCTCGAATTAGTGAATCTGGAGAGGATACAGATGATCAAAGTATGATTAGTGATAATTTTCGAAGGAAGGATCTCTCTAAAAACACAATTTTAAATACTTTTCCTCTCTCGAAAACTCTTCAATCGTCAAAGGCATACAGTAATATAGCATTGTCGAGAGCCGATCTCCAATCTGTTCCTCCGGAGTTAACGTCCTTCATTGAAAGGCAGGAGGATTATATCGAACAATTGGAACGAGAGTCTCAATATTGTAGAGATGAATTGATCAATCTGTTGAGTAAAGTTCGTGAGGTATAATTTTTTTTTTCAAATCAATATTAGAATATTCAGGTATCCTAGCTATCAGAATAATGATGAACAGAATGGGACGTAATGAAATTTTTTATCGTTTCAATTACCACGATTTTTCATAGGTCGTAGCTGAAAACGAGGCATTGCATAGCAGAAATCAAGTTGCATTGTCCAAGTGCGTTCTACAGGATCATAAAGATCACTTTGGAGCGAACCACGAGTGTCACAAGCAAGAAACGAGCGGCCATGTTGATAACACATTAGAATGCAAACGTGAGAAATCCTTAGAGGGACCCAGTATAATATTTGAGTCGAGAATTAGTGAGCTGGAGGCGCAATTAACCCAAGCCAAACTGGAGTTACGAAAAGCACAGGAGGAGAATCAGGCGAATTTGAAGCGTTTGTTCGAGAGTGGTTCAAGCGAGAACAATGCTGAATTAAAGGCCGAATTGGACAAGGCTTTACGCGCCAAGTACGAGGCTGAAATGAAATTAGAGGAATTGCAGAAGCTGCTGTCGGTCGCGCGGGATAAAGAGACCGAAGCGACACAGAGAGCGAAACGATCTATGGACGATAGGCATGAGATCGAGTTTGAGAGGAATCAGAGTGAGATGGAGATTCGAAGATTAAAAGATGAGCTGGAGAGACAGCATGAAAAGCTACGGGAGGCAGCCCAAGACGCGAATAGACGTATAACTGACGAGAGGCAACAAGTGGAACGTCGATACAATCAGCAAATCGAGCAACTTACTGCCGATATTGCAACCCATTGGGAGACCACTAACAAATCGCAATTAGAGTCTGAGAAACAGCGGCGAGAGATAAACGAACTGAGAAGAGAATTATCTCAGAAACAAAACGCTATGGATAATCTGAAGAAAGAGCTGCAGAATAAAATATGTAAGTTTATTGATATGTATAATGTCAATATGGACTAACACAAGGTATTAGTGTGTGATATAATCAAAACTTTATTAAGCAATTACGTTTCGATCCTTGTTTCGGATCCTCTTCAATATATAAATTAATGTCGCAAAAACAATTAATTATAAGTAAGATCGCATTATGACGACTGTGTCCAATCTTAACGGAAAGTTGTACCAAATTAACAGATTTGTTATAGAATGAAATATTTTATTATCTTGACAGAGAGTCATGTCTTAAGATAACTTAAGTCACTTATATATAACTTGAATCAGAAAAACATAGATAAATATTAAAAACTTTAAAAATTTAAATATTTGTGCAAAATTGCAAACAAAAAAATATTCTCGTGTTTAGCAACTTTGCAGAGTGATTTGAATCAAGCGTTAAGCGAAAAAGATGCGGCGGAACAAGAAGTCTTGACCGGTAAACTAGCGACTGAACGAAACGATAGGCAGGCTCGTCAAGAGCAGAGCAGATTACAGGCAGAAATAAATTCGTACAAGCAGCGTCTGGAAAGAGCGGATGCTGATTTGGTACATTGTAGACGAGAAAATCTACGACTGTCGGAACAAATTGCATCTTTGGAAAAGGAGGTAAATGTCTTGAACACGATTTTAACTAATCAATACTTAATTATATCACGTGTATTATTAGCATACGATGATCAAAGTTTTCGGAAATTTTACGTAATTAGTTAAAAAAATAAAATTTCTGTATTTATTTTTATACTTCTTTATTTTTATTTTTATTTTATATGGATTTTTTTTCGTAATTTTTTTTCTTATCTTTAAAAATTTCCTTAAGCATTATGACAGTCTCAGCCAAACACGTTTGAGTAGATTTACAAAAAAAAAAAAAAAAAAATTTGGCACATTTACGTTTTTTTTAATATTTTTGTCTCAAAATTGCCAAATTATAGACAAAAAAGTTTCTGAATAATGTGTGTGTGTGTGATGTGATACTTTGGACTAATACATGGTAGACTCTTTCATAACACAATACTGCAGATTTATAATATTTAACAGTATAATATTGAATTAACTCCAATACGGAAGATTTAAATCGCGGAAACTTTTGGATAATTAACAAATTAAATAATTATTGAAATTTCAGCAAAATGCAGTGTTATAAAATAAAGTCTTTTATACCTTTTCAGATCAGTATGAGTAAAATTATAAGATCTGAAGAGAATCGTAGCGAAATTACGCCTAGATTGGAAAACGAGAAGGAATTAACGTCCATGATAATGGATATGGAGACTAAACATGGTAAGATATCGTCCTAGGTATGCCTATGTTAGGTATATTGTCCGTAAAAAGTGTTATTTGTTGACAATGATTTTGACTTAAGAATACTGTCTTTATATGTGTGAGAAATCGGCATGACCCTGACACTATATATGCCTAGCATAGGCGGAGATTGAGATTTAAGTCAATTAACATAGCTAACAGGCTGACCAAGGCAACCAAATTTCGCAGCTGCCACGGTGGCGGGCCTAGAAGACGCCTTGAGTAATCAGGCCAAGCTCGTCTCGAGATTGACCACCGAATGCCAATCTCTCACACAGCGTTTGGAAGCTAACAATCTTAAACACAAGTATATTCTTAGTCCGACTTGCGGAAACCGAATAAAAAGATATAACGCACGTAGCTTCAGGCTGTCAGACGTTTCCTTAGTTTAGTTGTTTCTTGATTAGTCATATGTCTGAAGAAGCGCAGCTTAATTTATTAGAGTATATTAACACTCGTTATTGAACGCGCCAATATAATAAAATTTATTACGATGCCAATATTAGTATAGATAAGAATGCACCACTTCCCATTATATATATCTAGGGCTATTCTGTGTTGACAGAGGGGGTCGTTGAGAGAGATGTGACAACGGTTGGGCAAACCGCTTCGCCTTCGAGCAAGAAACGTACCGTTAAGGTTGATCTAAAAGTAAAAGTAATTCCAAAAAAGAAGTCCGACACCTCCAAAACATCTCTATCAGCACAGTAATAGCGAGAGTGTCCTAATGCAAATAACAATTATATTATTATGCTCGATGTGACACTGATTTTCCGCTAATAGTCAAACTTAACTTTTAATCCCATATCTGTTAAACCATATCTGTTACTCATTTATCACAGGGAAGAAATGGCCGACTTACAAAGCAACATAGAAAACTTGTCAAGTAAAATACAAGGAAGCCTTGTAAGTCACGCAGGTATTAATTTTTATTTAATTCTTACGTAAATCTGTAATTTAAACGTACATCGAATGTTGAGTGACAAGGATTACTTTCCAGGAGGAATTACTATGGAAACTAACGATGGTACTGGAGCTTTTCATTATAACGCTACGATGGATTCAGTAGTCTCGCCTCATACAAATGGATCAGGTGCTCAAGCGTCGCAAATGGTACATCAAGGATACGACACCGCGAGCAGTCAAAAAATAGTGGGCGAGGAATCAGAAATATATTCTGACGCGCCAAAGAGAAACGATCAGATGCAAAGCAATTTAATGCAAAATAACTTTGCATCGGATATGGAAACCGCACAGATGTATCAGCAGCAAGGAGACGCACAAAATAACGAAGAGTATCCAGTGAACGATTCAAATATGGAAACTTACATGATGGAGCATGATCAAAATCAATACGAATACGATCCTTCACAATATCCAGAAGAACAGTACGTTAATGACAACCAGTTTAATATGATGGCGGACCAGACGGAAAACAATCAATCTTCGACGTAGTCAATCACTGAAACTCTGCACTAATGTATTCTGTATTAATGGCATACGCACATACATATAAATATACTATTCATGAATAAATACATGAGGAATATAGAATAATGTATAAATTGAGTTTATAAAATTTTCTTAGTTATTTTGAAGTCCTCTTTTGAATGTATAAACTTATACAACGCAAATTGTTTCTTTTCTTTTTAAAACATAACATTATATTGAAAGGAAAGCAGAGAGTTTGTATCATCAAACTAAAAGCAGAATGTATAAATTTATTTCAGACAAAGGAGTATAAATGAATTTAGTTTTCTCCGCTCAGGTGTTATTTCCGACTAAATTTAAGATACAAAAAATTAATTAGTAATTAATTAGTAATTAATTTGTTTATCCTTTTTGTCTAAGAAGTAATTTGTATTTTTTAGTTCCGTTATGAAAAGTTTTAGTTTCATTATGAAAATCTATAGTATATACGTAACATGAACTATAGACTTTCGCAAAGAATTACGGAACGAAGCCTCTATGTCATTTATGTACGAAGATAAATTAAATAGAAATTCTGAGTTATTTGACATTCTCAACTTTGCTAAATTAACATATTGATCATTCATATTGATCATTCATTTAGATATTTTAGGATATTATATTTAATTAGGATCTTATATTTAATTAGGATCTTATATTTAATTTATATTATATACAAAATAGAATCTTTATTATCTTTTAGCATTATAAGCCAAGAAGGGGGACTTGATTCACATTTTTTTACCTTATCCTCACACATCCATCCATCCATTTTTTTATGTTGGCTTTTTTAAATATAATCCTTAACGTACAAATTTCGACGTACATGTACAATTTCTACATGTACAGTTTCTCGTTATTTCTATCTTTATTTACAATATACCTCTGCTTATCTCTCCATTACCTCTTTTTATTCCAAATTTTCTTTCCTTAAAAATCTTAATCCTTTTCTCTCAATTTCTATTAAGTTCTAATTTTTATTTGTACCAGTTAATCTATTATCATTTCTATCTATTATCTCATTTTTACTTTCTTTATATTTCTTTTTCTTAAGTATTATTTTCTTACCGCTATTACCTGTGTATTTCTATCTCTTTCGCGATCTTAAATTTCGCATTCTTTAATACTTCAAAATTCGGTTTTGTTGCCTTATTTTTCTATTTTCTATTCTTTTTTTAATTTTTTTTCTTTTTCGCATAGTTTCTTATCTCTATCTTTTTTTACTACAATTAATTTTCTTACTCATCTTATATGTGTCTCTCCGTCATTTTCGCGATTTAAACCTCTAATACCGCCCATCTCCTTTAATATCTATTTTATCTTTCTATACTTTATATATATTTTACTTCTTCCACACTTTCTTCATTTCTACATCCTTCTACCAATCTGATTTATTTACAATTACCTTAGCACCTTGCCTTCTTAATTTATTGCTAACTTAAAACATTAAAAACACAGTGTTTCTACTCTCTCTATACGTGAGTTTGGGAAGACGTACTATTAGCGCTATTTGTATTATAATATCTTTATCATTCATTAGATATATAATAAGGATAGAATGGCACAAATAGCACTAATAGCATTTCCTCGAAAGTGATTGCTCCAACTTGCTTTGACTTTAAATGACACTTTAAACTCTATCTTTTCTCTGCTTTAAAAAGAGAAAGTGAGAGTTTTTAAGCCTCGCTTAAAGTCAAAGTAACGTTGGTGCAATCGGGTCTTGAACACATAACACTTTCACTCGTGCTATTTAACCAAACCTAATTTACTTTTAAAAAAACGCAAATTCTTACTGTCATCATAATCAGTTACCAACGCATAGTTTGTTCAAATTAGAAATTATAAAATTCACACCTTTTTTCACACGTTGTTATTACTTAGTGTAAAATATAAACAATTTACAAAACTGTTTATATTCTTAATCCCATTATTTTTCTTGAGATTCTGCATATACTACTGAAGATAGAATTTGCTCAATAAGTAATTTTTTATTTGAAGTACCTTGAGAACATTTTTTTGAGAATATACATATTATAGTTTGAGGTGAATATTAATTTTACTCATTATTTTTTTGCATAATAAATTTTCCAATGAAGTACTACATAGTGGATCGCGTGTAAACAGAGTATCCAAGAGCCAAGTATTATCAGAATTGCATAAAATGGTACTGTTGGTATGTTCATCATTGAGAGAATCTTGCTTGGTGAACGTAAATGACAGTAAATTTCCAAGCACTTCAGATTCGATCGGTCAAGATAGATCGCCTGCATTATCCCTTCAAATGCATATCTGCAATAAAATGTAAATTTTTTTAATTAAAAAATAAAGTAAACTATATAGATGTACAACAAAAGCATATTTTTAGAGATTATTTCGATAAATAGCCGTTGTAAATAAAAAAAAAGACGATTAAAATAAAAAACATTATATCTAAGTAATAATAAAATTAAATGCTACAAGTTTTTGCATACCTGAAATAGCTTATAATACTTAAAGGCTGCAGGTACGGCGACATTTCTCCTATTTTCGTAAAAAATCCAGCGAAGAGCAATAATGGTATATGAGTTGCCGATATTAAAAACATACCTAACTGAAAGAAATTACGTTTAGTCTTCTATGTTTTCATACTAACTGTAAGAAAGAATTGAATTGAAATTTGAATGTCGTAAGCTGATCAAAGAATTGGAAAATTTACCATTATAAATGACTCTTATAAATAATATGATTATAGTCGTCTTTCGTATATAATATGTTGTAATATGTTAAAATATTATAGCTTTTTTCTTGTTAATATTTTTAATATTAATTTTAAAATAGTGTAATACAAATAAGGGAAAGAGGCCATATTTAGTTTAAAGAGGATTTTAGTGTTTATATAATAATATTTTAGTGCAAATTTTACAATTTCCAGTTCAAGCAAACTGCGCGTCGATTTGTTGGTCTTGAAACACAGTCGTAAACTGAAATTGGAGTATATCATAAGTTAAATTAAATTCACATAAAAATAACATTAGACACCAAAACCCGCGTTGATATGGCTTTCTTCACTTAATTATTGAACATTATTTCTCGGTCAATTTTTACTTAAAATAATAAAAGATATCGTTGAAATACCTCAGTACCAAATGCCGTGCCTGCGATTATCCCGATTGTTTGTCCAAGCATCATAGTCAACAGACAAATGCTCCACGTTTTTAGAATTCTATCATATTCCATTGGCTGTCCTGTCATATAGTATGATATAAATACGAAGGCTGATGTACAAAGTATCTACAAAATAGACGATTCTTTATTTTTATTTAAAAACGACAATCATATTCAGTTTAACTTGATATAGTTAGTAACAAAATTATAATATTGTATTGAACATACTTGCATCACGAGATCCGTTATTATTTTTACACTATAATAGGATCTCAAAGAATACCAATTATTTAAATGTTCCTTTAAAAATACTTCCGCTTCTATGGGAACTACAATCAAATGCATTTTTATCATGACACAATTTATGAAATTCATAAATCGCGTTTATTATAATCTTAAATACGATAATATTGTTAAACATCAAGAATATTGCCAGAGATTTTTCAGTTTTTTAAACTTATCTAAAAATTATAGTAATATATAATTTATAATATAATTTGTTTGACAATAAAATCATATAATTAATACATTACGTTTATAAATAAAAAAAGAAGAAACTATATCACTTACACGTTTGTATTGTTCGTTCAGCATTCACAAAGAATAAAAATAACAGAAAAAAAAATAAGCAAGCGATATTACTGTTCACTTTTTCCGCATCGTCACCAAAATTATAGAAAACTGTCCCTAATAACAGTGCGACACCGATGTGCGTCACAAATCTTATTTTTGTTAAGACCTGAAAAATTAATTCAAAAACAATAGTATTTTAATTTTCCAATCCGATTAAAAGATTACTTTAAATATTACTTTTGAAAGTTTCTACTTACTGTATCTCGCTTTATGTAGATTAGAGCTCGTAAAAATAAAATTTGTTGTTGTTGCCATGTCGACTTTTCTTGTATTATGTTTTTTAGTGTACTTGTATCATTTTTTTCACATTCTTGCTTGGGATCAATTAATGAATTCAATTCTATAAAAATGTCAATTACCCAGTCAGAAATGATAATGGAATCGACATCGAATCGACATCGATTCAATGTCGATTCCATTATCATTTCTGAGAGACGACTGGATAGTTATTATAAAGATTATCAAGAGTTATTTTAACAGTCATCAAAAAAAGACCCCGCACAATCTTATGAAAATTGAATTTCAGTCAAATTGCCTGAAAATTTGATATGTTGTAGACCTTGTCGTCCTAATAAAAGGTCTCCACGGGCACGACCCCCTATAATGAACCGTTTGACCTCTACGAGGAATCATTTTTCAAAACGAGCTAATACTATATTTTATTTTCAACGAGTATAGTGCATTTCTACGTTATTATTTGCTCTTTCGGTGTATATTTTTAAGCAAAAAAATTATAAGAATAATATTGTCTTAATTGTTTCTCACAAAAAAACTATAAGGATATCAAAATGATAACTTAATTTTTAAGATTTAAGTCAATGCTGTGTTGCTTCACGTCTAAGAAAATGTACTTCTCGAATAAAACCTAAGTATTCAATCTATTTAATAGTAGTTTTAATTTTTCTTGAAAGATATTCTTATTGAAGGTCTTTTTATTCCAACCCAAGTAATAGCAACTTTAATTCTCTGTCAAAAATTATTACTCCTTGAAAAAAACTAATGTAGCAAATGAAAAATTAAAACCCAGATGTTACAATTTTAACTAATCAAGTTAAATTCTATCAAATTAAAAAGTATAAAACGCAAGTGGTACTATCTTTTGTTACTTAACTCTAATAATATGTATCATTCGTATAAAAGATTTGATATCAACAAAATTGGCGCCAAGTTAAATTCCACAAAATTTTATGTATCATTCATAAAAAAGATTTGATATCAACAATTAGCGCCAAGTTAAATTCCATACAAAATTAAATAATACTCAATGAGAAATGAAATCGATATCGAATCGACATCGATTCGTATAAAAGATTTGATATCAATAACCAACGCCAACTTAAATCTCATACTAAATTAAGTAAACAATACAATTTCTAATTGCGTTACCTTGTCCATTCAAGTGTTACTACAAAAAGTTAAAGAAGTAACACTTGGTGCTGCTAGATCACGGTATAACATAGTGCTAAAAATATGAATGTAAAATAAAAAAAATAAAAAACAATTTCATGAGAGTAAAAGTATCTAGCGTAGGTATATTTTCAATTGGGTTAAACAGTCGAAGTTACGAAAGTTGTGCAAGCTATTAAGTTTAAGTTTAAGATAAATAAATTTGGATTTATAAATGTTATGAATCCTTTTTGATGGTAAATTTGGATTTATAAGTGTAATGAATCCTTTTAATTAAATAGTAAGTGTTAATTCATGATTTATATTTTTACGGTACAACTTTTTTTTAACTCGGTTAAATTAAAACGAAAAATTTCTTATTCATAATTCTAAATAAAATATTAGGTGTTGGAATTAATTCCGTAGCGTTTTTTTAATGAAAGAATGTTATTTATTTCACATGAGCATTAAAAAATACATTAATGAAAGTACTTCCCATCACTTTCTACTACTTTTGACCTTCTTTCGGGCAGTGAATGAATACCACGTCGGAAGAACTGTTCGTCTTTAGATGAAATCCAGGAATCGAACCATTTTGTACAATCTTCGTAAGATGTGAACTTCTGCTCGCACAAGCTATGAGCTAATGATCGAAACAAGTGGTAGTTGCTAGGTGCAATATCAGGAGAATACGGCGGGTGCGGTAGCACTTCCCATTTAAGTGTTTCCAGGTATGTTTTTACCGGTTTTGCAACGTGTGGGCGAGCATTGTCGTGCAGCAAGATGATTTTATCGTGTCTTTCGAAGTATTCCGGCCGTTTTTGCTTCAATGCACGGCTCAAGCGCATCAGTTGCCGTCGGTAGAGATCTCCAGTAATGGTTTCATGCGGTTTTAGCAGTTCGTAGTATATGACACCCTTCTGATCCCACCAAATACAGAGCAGGAGCTTTGAGCCATGGATATTGGGCTTTGCCACTGATGTTGATGGTTCGCCGGGCTTAACCCATGACTTTCTGCGCTTTGGATTGTCATAATGGATCCACTTTTCGTCACCGGTAACAATCCGATGCAAAAAACCTTTTCTTTTCTGCCGTTGAAGCAGTAGTTCACACGTGCCAAAACGTCGTTCGACGTCTCTCGGCTTCAATTCATACGGCACCCAATGTCCTTGCTTCTGGATCATTCCTAACCCTTTTAAACGTTTTGAAACAGTTGACTCATCAACTTGTAATATTTTTCCAAGTTCTGATAGCGTCTGAGATGGGTCTTCATCGAGTAATTGCTCTAATTCTTTGTCTTCAAATTTTTTCCGTGCGCCAGAACGTTCTTTATCCTCAAGTTCAAAATCATTATTTTTGAAGCGTCGAAACCAGTCTCTGCATGTCGTATCCGACAGAGCATTGTCACCATAAGTCTGAACAAGAATTCTATGCGCTTCAGCTGCACTTTTGTTCATATTAAAGTAATGAAGCAAAACTCCCCGCAAAAACACTTTATCTGGCACAAATTTTGACATATTCAATGAATTATACAGTGTTGTTATTTATGATTTCAAGAAAGGTTATGTATGGCAAATGACGTCCTATGATAGATGTTTACAATGTATACAGAACTATAGGTAACAACGAAATAGTGTACTGCTTGTGCCATCTCTTGTAAAACGCTACGAATTAATTCCAACACCTAATAGCATTCATGATGTACTTTTAAATGAAACAATGGATTTTCTACTCAGAATTTTAAATAGTATTCATGACCCATTTTAAGAAAATGGACTATTAAAAGAAAAAACTTTTTTTTGTTCAATTGGATTAAAGAACTGCATTTCCTATTCAGAATTTTCAATTTAGCAGTATTCACAATGCTCAGAAATGGCTCAGATATTTAGATTCAACTGGATTGAAAAACTGCATTTCCTATTCAGAATTTTTAATTAAGTAGCATTTTTATATAAGTAAGCAGTATTCACGATGCATACTACACCACACAAAATACTATAATATTATTTTTAAATTGAAAAGCATAGAAACATATTCCATGCTATTCCTATAAATGAATAAAAACGCATTCAAAATTGAAAAGAAATAGACATTTGTTTCATGCAATTTCTATAAATGAATAAAAATGCATTCAGGATTAAAAAAAATTCATTTTAACATTCATGAATCTGTATTTCGAAAAATCTGAATCCATTTTAATCCATTTCAATTTATTCTCGTTTGCTGGGAAGGTACTCTATAATTTTCCACTCCCATAGGCCAAATTTAGAGAGACTCTACTGTGTATAACGTAGAACACACACACACACACACACACACACACACAATATTATTATATACAACATACATATATATAATAATATATAATACAATAAATAAATATAATTTTAATTATTGTTTTCTTATATTTTCTAAATTGTTCAAAACTTTTTTAATACGAACTTTATGAAAAACTAGGGCCCTACATTTACCTTTGCAATAGGGTCCCAAAAACTCTTTGCACGACCCTATTTCATAACTACTTTTACAAACAATTCATTTTAAAGCTACTTTTCACAATTGTTTTCATAACTATTTATACTATTAGTTCTTATCAGTTAAATATTTCTTTCTTGTAAGAAAATTATATTTTTTTAATAAATAAAATTAAAATTCATTTTTTTATTAAATCTTGTGATACAAAACTCACAATAATCAAACACCCCGATTTGTGAAAAACAATCAGGTGAATATTATCCTTATAACTTTTTATTTAAAAATATATTTAGAAAGTGCAAATAATGTAAGAATGCACTGTACATATTGAAAATAAGAAATTGTAGTATTAATCCATTTCAAAAAAAGACGCCTCGTAAAGATCAAACGGTTTATTACAGAGTCGTGCCTGTAAGAGAGACTTTTTATCATGACAAGATCTACAACATATCAAATTTTCAAGCAATTCGACCGAAATTCAATTTTTATAAGGTTTATGCGGAGTCCTTTGTTTCTCACAATTTTGTATCTATAAATTATCTTGCTTCGTATTTTTTATTGAATAACATTAATTTTATGTTATATAAAGATAGTACTGAATATCTAGCTGATTCAATATTTCTAAGAATTTTAATTTCTGTAAAGAATGTTATTCAATACGTAAAATTGCTTTTTATTTAATTATCGTGAAGCATGATAAAAATATTAATAAATTAATATAAATTATGAAAATAATTATTAATAAATTGTTATAGATTGAAAAAATAATATCGAAAAT
>JAANIC010001475.1:80720-98308 GCA_017607545.1 Acromyrmex charruanus
TTGTACTATTTAAAAAAAAATGTAAAAAAATTATTTATGTATAATTACATATAAAATTATACATAATTATGTATGAGCAATTTTTTTTTACATTTTTCCAACTTGTTTCTTTTAAACAAACAATGCGAAAATTATCCCTTTAATTATTTTTTATGTTTTCACTACTGTTATTATTTCTATTACATTAAAAATAATTTTACAAATGAAAGAGGGATGTATGAACATGCATGTGAAATCTGCATCTGATATAATTTTTCCGAGCATGTGTAAAAATGCCCCCATTTCAGTCGTGCAAATAATTATATCTTTTGGAATAAATCGATATAACGTATTTTTTTTTTAAAGTTCACGTTTTCCTTTGGTAAATGTCTAATATAGACGAGCACTTTCTGATGACTTTGACATATATCACAACTCCGAGTGACTTGCAAAAGGTTTTAGCCCGTGATCATCCTTTGTTAAAAAGTTATTACAAGAAAAAATTTCAAAAATAATGTATATTATTATGCGTATATTATATTTCTGCTATACATACAATATTAAATACTATTCTACGTAGGTTTTGACTTTCAACATGAAGCTATTTTAACCCCCCCCCCCCTCCCTCTCCCTCCTTTCTTAAGGGGCGCACGACTTCCATAATTATACTGTTGCACAACGTTGAAACCCACGTGCAGTAATACAATTATGGAAGTCGTGCACCCCTTAAGAAGGAGGAGGGGGGGGGGATGAGAGTAGCTTAGTGTAGAGAGTTGTGTGCTCCTTATACAATAATTAGCAACTTTGATTGTTAATAACTTTTTAACGAAGGACGACCGTTAATATCTTTTAAATGTCATTCGGGGTTATGACCTTGACCACGTATGTCAAAGTCAAGGTCATCAGAGAGTGTTTCCCTATACTGGACATTTACCAGGAGATCCAGACATGTAAATTAAGATTTTAAAACGAAACATGTATATTAAACTGCTTCAGATAAAAAAAAATAATTAGAGATATAAGTGATTGGAAACGAATATAAGTATAGAGTAAAATCTCCATAAGCAATAGTATGCGCAGCACCGCATGAAAAAAATTAGATTGGATGGTACAGTAAAGCTATAGCCTACTGCGCGAAATCAACATCAATTATTAAGAAGATTTTATGGTTTAACAAATCGCTAATGTTATTCAGCTGTCAGCTTTGTACTGTAACTAGAAAACTAATGTAGAAAATTAATTATCCATATATTACGATTATTGACAGATTTGCTGAATCAGTTTTATCTGTTCTTTTTCTGTACGCCATTAGATAGATACGAGTTCTTATTTCTTACAAATAAAATCCCGTAAAGATTAATTAGAATAAAAGACGTAGCACGATGAGATTTTTTATCTGTCTTCTACTGAGATGATTCTTTGAAAGCGAGATTTCAAAATGGGATTCCAAGATGAAACTTATATTCCCAAGATTTTAAAGTTATTTTAATAAATTTTCAGCAACATTTCTGACATATTTTAGAAAAGTTTTAGCAATTTTAATAACTTTTTAGCAATATTTCAAAAAGGTTATAAGTTTTTTAAATGATCTTTTGGCAATTTTTCTATATAAGGTTTTAATTATAAGAATCGCGATTTGCTTCAAGAACTTTCTGTCTCAGAAAATATTGCAGATATGCTTCGCAACTTTTAAATATTTTATTTTTCATTTAAAATATTTTTGAGAAATATCTTTGAAAAATTTTGGTGCTACACTACACAGACTTCTATATAGAAGTGTGTTTGAAATACTAACATTTATAATGTCTAAGTACAGTTTATTTTCTACTTGACGTTTATTTTCTACTCAAATACTATCAATTTTACAGAAAAACTGCAAAAGACAAAAATCATTTATTTTCTTCTCATAGAATTCTAAGAATTTTTTCAGAATTTTTTATCAACTTTTTACTGCATTTTCTTATTTCCGATAAGTCAGGCTGTTACTATGATCCAGTGAATTAATGCACTGCAATGAGTCATCTATGGACGCTTTTGGCATGCAAAACGTGACAGTACTGTATATTTACAACATGTGATACATTTATACATCGACGATATATGACGGTATATATGTCAACATGTTATTCCGATCGCTAAAAAAAAATTTGGATACTGTGAATGCAAAAAAATTTTTGACTTTTATAGAGATGATAAATGAACTTACCTTTACCGTTGCGAACTGAATAACAAAGATCGTTGAATTCGATGCACATTTGCGCGTTCCGTGATTTTTCGGATTCCAACAACTTTTTCGATTCCTCCATATGGATCTTACAATCGTTATCCACTATTCTTGCAACGTTATTGTTGTTTGTTTTCATCATTTTGCTAGACTTTTATGAAATTAGCTTCGTCGTCAATTCATTAATTAAAGAGCTGATATTTACACTACAAGGTAGCACAAGTGCATGATACAATAATTATTAAGTATTTCATCAGTTACATATACGACAGACTGTGCATTGAATTCCGATTTTATGACTGCTCTTATACTTTGTACTGCTGATTATAAACGTAAGCAGAGACGTATCTAGTAGGAGGAGTTAACGAAACTGATTCCCACCGCGAGCATAAATTTAAGAGAAGGGGAAAGAAAAAAATATCCTAGAAATCTATCTCTAATTATTATCTATGTAAAGTCTCATTATCAATCAAACACAAAGTGATTTTACAGTTTAATGTATATGCCATGTAGTAAATTAATTCTTTTTAGCCAAAGAGAGAAAAGTGAAATTGTAACTTTTTCATGAACATAACACAAATTTATAAATATCTAATAAAATACTGTTTCAACACATTATATCCAAAATGTTTTTTTTATCTTACATCTTTATACTATGTAGTTTATATGATGTAATTTTTTCAAAATTAAAATGGATAGAAAAAATATAAAAAAGTAAAAAAATACTCAAGTCATAAAAAATATGATGATATTTTTACAACAACGTAAGTTTTAGTACAACATAAGGTTTAGTACTAATTTAAGTTTCTCTTAATAAAAAGAGATCATTACAAAATCATCTTTAAAAAAAATAATAAAGATACTAAGTATAAGTTTTTTGAAAAATAACTGCAGCTACCTGATCCTAACTGATCCTAAGTGATATGCATTTACGAATTTTAAGAATAATTTTATATTGACCTAAATAATGTTATATTTTTTTGTTTTAACTTAACATTCAAAAATATATTGAATATAAAAAACTAGATGCTGAACTGCTACACCAAATATACAGGGTGTTCTGAGATATATTGCCAGTACTGAAAATGGTTACGTAAAGATTTTCTGTGCTGGCATAGATCGGGAACACACAGTCATGAAATACTAGTTTAATGATAGAAGGTAGGCCCCAGCTATAAAAAAACAACTCTGATATTTATGAACTCAGCAACTTTGGGTACATAGAGAACTACATCGCATAAGAACTATATTGATCTTGCATTGTCGGAAAGGTTACTTTTAGTCGCCATTAGACGCTATAGCAGAAGTAAAAACGGAGCTATCATACAAGTGGATTTCAATTCCACAAACGATAACACATAAAGCACCTTTTGATATAGCCTGTACATCGAATGAAACCTCTATCAATGCGGAAGAGATAATAATAGTTCAATATTTTCCTGCTAATTTTACTTGCTATCAAAGACAAAACATTGTTTTTTTTTTAGAAAAAGGAAATAGTTCTTTATCAGATTTTTTTTTGTAAAAGAAAATGATGGAATAAAAAAGAAATAAGTCGCATTTGAAATTTTAATATAAACTATAGATACAAATTACAAAAGTAAGATTCCTTATGACAATAATAATTAAATAATGAGTAAGTTGGATAATTAGGAATCGGCGCTGTAAGTGGTACGCTTAAATGACTAAAATCGTTATAGTCTAATGATATATTTCTACAATTCAATAATGTATGTTTCGGTTAAATTCTAGCCTTCTCAACGAATATTTCAAGAATTGCGTTTCATTGACTGATGTGTACAGATTCTGTTAGCTATCCATACATTTTCCCATGACCAGTTGATGAGCTGGATGCTTTTAAGAAATTAAGACCTTGAATATAATGTTAGGTACTTTATTTCCAGTGCCGATTCTTAATTATTCAAGTTACTCATAATAATTTTGTATCTATTTAAATAATATTATTTCTTTGTATGTGCAAAATTATAATAAATGCTGAATCAAGAAACATCTTAAGATTTCTTATAATAATAATAATAATTAAACAATAAATAAATTGGGCGATTAAGAATCTACAGTAAGTGGTGTGCATAAATGACTAAACTCATTTTTAGTCCAAATAATATACATATTTTAATAATTAAATGACGTTCAGCTAATATCAAGCCTTCATCAGCGAAATTTTTATAAGTTGTATTTTAAAAGAACGGCATAATTTAAAAATAGACATAGAACTATTGAATCCTTGTTATCGTTGTTTTCTGACTGATTACTGATTATTCACATCAAATGACAAATAAATGATTTGACTTTAGTCGTTTCATTTTCATTTCACTGTGAGATTTGCAACTATCAACATCGTTACTTTAATTTTATTTTATCGACGTATTATAACACACTCCAATTTTTATATTATATACACGTTCAAATGCTAATTATTTATGGATTATTGTTACATCTTTGTGCGTTGATTCATGAGATAGCTCTTTAATCAATCAATTTATTTTCCGTTTTTTATTATTCAACATATTACAACTAATATTATATTCAAGGTTAAATTTCTTAATTTCTTGAGATCATCCAAGTCATTAATCGGGCGGTCATAGAAAAATGTATGGAGATTAGCCAATGGAAATCCACATACACATCAATCAATGAAACGCAACTCTTGAAATATTTGCTGAGAAGGCTGGAATTTAAGCCGAAACACGTACAGTGTTAAATTATAAAAATAACAATAATCCATAAGTAATTATTTTTTTCTTTTCAATTGTTTTCTTTCACAACAGTTTAGAGTAGTACAGTTCGGTACATAGTAGAAAAGCTCTTTCGCTTTATTCAAAATATTCTGATAATTAATTTTGTAATTATTTTTTCAATTCTATTAGTTCATCACTTTCTTATTCGGTTAGTGTTCTCAACATAGATTTTAGTATTATGCGCTATTGGTGTTCGTTTGTTTAGTTAGCGATTGTTTTTCCTATATTGAACTATTTAGTTCCGCAACAATTTAGAGCTGTGACATGTTTTACAATATTAGTTGTGCATTATTTTTCATAATTCAGTTTTATTGTTTAATTGCATTATGAACAATCATTGAGAGAGGTGTAACACAAGCCAGAGGTCTAACGTAGGAAGAAGAAACACAGAAGTAAGAAGTAGTTTCTTTCTAATATTTAACATATTTTCTAAATGTCCTCAGTTTTCTAAATTAACTTTAAACTACAGTTTTAATTCGTTTTAATTACAGTTTCGTTCAATTTTTTATAAGCAACATTATTACTTACATACTTGATCAAAATAAAATGTAGTGATTAATACGGAGCTCGGTTTCAATGTGATTGCAAAGGGATAAAATAACATATTTTATGCCTATATATACGAGTAGTTTTTGAGAAAGTATGATGATGGTGGCTCATTGATAACGATGAAATGAAGCAGAACTGTAGCTATGCGTAATATTCCATGTAAATCTGTGATGTAAGAGTGCCTCATTCTCAGCATCTAATTGCTTGGACAACAAACGGTTCTAGTGGGTTGTGAGTTCCATCGAGAGGAATAAAATAGTATAGTTTGAAGTGATTCCGACCAAAAAACACTCTTCCTTTGTGTTTAATTTAGAATCGATTTCAGAGATAAATAAAGATAAAAAGAAAAGTTAAGGCTTCGATCAAATTTTGATTAACTTAATCAACGATTAACTCTGCCGGTAGAATCTCTTTAAGACAAAATCTTTAATACAGTTTATTATTCTTAATCTTTTTTTCAGTACATTGCTAAACATAATTTCAATACATTATTGAACATAATTCAATTAATTAATTTAATAGCTTTATTTGTATTATTTAATAAAACAGTGCTGATTAAATTAATCGAAGTTTATTAAAGTAACTTTAAATGATTATTGGTTACGCAATATGTACGCAGTATGTTATAAATATGATTGTGTCACAAAATTTAGAACTTTATAATTTTTCAGATTTTTTGTACTTTGTCTAATTTATATTAACAAAAATAAAATTAACAAAAATAAAACTATTTTTAAATAAAAAATAAAAAGGGAAATGACAAAGGAATACTTCATCTTTCTATACCGATTTACTTCTTTTATTTATTCTAGCATGTATATTTATCTTCGATATACGTACGTACGTATTCATTATGTGGCATATAATACATATGTGCATAATTACCTAGTGCAAGTTTGAAAAGGTATGTTATCATTTCTTATGCATCGGAAATAACATTGGTCCGTATATTACATAGTTAAGTTAAATTAACTATGCAATTGTTTTGTTTATAAAGAGACAAATAATTTTTAGTTACCAATGTTGTACAAAATACGCTATAAATTAATCATTAAATAATTGTAATACAGATTTAATCATTAAATAATTGTAATACAGATTTTAGAGTAAAGATATTTATATTATTTAAATTATATCCTTGTGTGTAAAAATGCACTATAAAACAAAAAACAGGCTGATATCCTATTACTTTAAAAAATCCACTTAAATATCTCAGAAACATTACGTTATGTCGAAAAATGTTTCAGATAAAAGTTTTGTGAATTCGAGGAGGATAAGATGGTACCATTAGTTCCCATACAGCACGGAATTGCAGCGATATTGCAGTTTTTCAATTCAATTGTATCTAGCTAAATTTAATTGAAACCTATTGAATCCAATCGAATTTGAAATCAATTAAATTCAATTGGATTCAAAAAAAGTTATCGCTATTTAAAACACGCATTTGGATAAAATTTCAATCTATTTTAATCTATTCTCGTTCACTGGAGTGTTTTAAGAAGTA
This sequence comes from Acromyrmex charruanus, assembly GCA_017607545.1. Taxonomy (NCBI): domain Eukaryota; kingdom Metazoa; phylum Arthropoda; class Insecta; order Hymenoptera; family Formicidae; genus Acromyrmex; species Acromyrmex charruanus. The sequence goes on from JAANIC010001475.1 coordinate 87,736, forward strand.
AGCTATGAGAATATGCAAAAAAATGGGGAGTTCCGTTTAAAAAAATTCAAAGTGACATTAGAACACCTCGTGACATTAGAACTTAGTACCTAATTATTATAATTATTATACATATATCAATATATTATCTTTTTTGGACTTTCAGACTCATACAAATCAGTTTTAAATTTTAAATTTTTAAATGTAGATAGATAGTTAATAAAAAACAGATTAGTTGCGCACAGGTACAAGTTGGGCCTTGGGACATACAAATATCTTACAATTAATAATCAAAACATGTATTAATATGTCTATTGCATAAGACGACGGAGATTATCGCACTGAATACTGAATATATCCTTCACGTTTGACCGTTAATGGACGAACATGTACGCTTTTTCATTCTTAATTAATACATCAAAAAGTAAAATTAGATGAGTGCTCTTCTCGGTCTACGTGATCAAAAAATCGATGTCGATTCGATGTCGATTTCATTATCATTTCTGACTGGGATGAGCAAATAAATATCATCAGTTTACAAAATTTCAAAAGTAAACGTTGGAAATTAATATTATTGATGGCAAAATAATGGCATGTGATGAGTTTGCATTTAGCTTCGTGCTGACAACATAATGGCACGTATATTTTACATGCCATCAAGATGCTGTCAACTCGCTATCATCGAATTTAGAAGTTACGTAAGTCAGCAACATTTCACGCATAATGAGGAAGCATTTTTTCTCTAGTTTATCGACATCTTTTGTAACGACTGCTAGTAACATGACGGCATCTTAAACTCATTTGATTATATATCAACTCGGAAAAAAAATTTAAATTAAAAAAAACGGCAACTTATGAGACAATCTAATAAAAACCAAATAGTCTTTTAACATAAGTCATTATAGTATATTTTTAACTCTTTTATTCAAGTTGCTATTTTATTTATGATTTTTTAATTATAAAATAAGTTTTCAGTAACAATATGACAATATAACAAGTTGAGTCAAATAACACGTATTAAAAACGTTCTTCGACTGCAGTTGTGTTCAACCTAATGAACACATTAGTACTCACCATTATGAAAATTTTTATGAAAATTTAGTTCATTTTTATATAGTAGTAAGATATTCCGTAAGTGTTAATGTGTTTATATAAGTTTTTTTATACAATATAAAATGTTTCCCGCCTTTGCTACTGCCGCCGGTCAAAAAAATAGCGACTTATTACTTACTTTGCTACTTATTTTGCTCAATGATTTCTTAAAAGCGAATATCGGAAGCCATATTCAAACAAATTTTATATTATTTCCTTGTGATATCAAATTTTATGTCTCATTGGTTCAAAAAATTGTTAAGAAAAACTTTTACAGTGAATAAAAAGACTACTTTCCAATAAGCTTTAGATAGGGATCCTATGTATACACATATATATATATATATGTATATACATATAAATGTGTGTGTATATATATATATATATGTACATATGTATATATATTTTAAACGCTTCAACTTTAAAGTGGAATATCTCGATTTTTAATTCCGCTCCGGGTATTGAATTTTAAAGAACATATGTTCAGGACACTAAACAAACTTATTCTGTAAGTTCCAGAAAAATCTAAAGAAAATGGATTTTTTTCAGAGAACGTCCTTAACTAACTTGTCTTATAAATTGAGATGTGCTTATAAATATAAAATATGTCTTTATTGCGTTTTCTGTTTTTTTTTATTAATTAAACATAAAATAATTAAAAAGTTAAAAAGATGTCTTTAAGAGCCAACACAGGTTGTAAGTATGTAAATATACTTTATTATAAAAGATAAATATATATTTCGATTCTAATTTGAATCCTCTTCAGTATAAACTTAATATTCGTAGAAAATAACATAATTATGAAAATCGTCAAGAATATCGAAGTAAAAGTCATCAAGAATATCGATGGAAAAGAGTTAATATTTGATAACATCAAATGTTGATTAGTTCTCACATCACTTGTTAATGGTTGTTCATTAAATTTCAATAAAATAAGGTTGATAACAATATCTGCGAATATATGATCATTAAACTGTCAGATTTAATGAAATTTAATCTTCTAATAATAGACGATGTTAACAGTGAGAACATTATATAAGCGTAATCATTACGCAATGAATGAATGGCATCAGCATATTACTATTAGTAATGAATGAAAACGCAGCGATAACCCGCAAATCTTCTAGTATCTTTTCAATTTTTTTTTTGTTTTATAGTATGTGCACATACATATTTCAAGTAAAAGATAAACAAAATTTGTGACCTAGGAACAAATATACATAGCTCATATCTATATTTAATATAGCTTATATTTTTTTTAATAACCTTAATAATATATTTCATTCGTACTTTATCTTAGAGATCTTTCTGCGAACGTTCTTAGGACATCAGTGCGTTTTTTAGAACATCTCTTGAACATCTGTACTATACATGGAATTGTGTTTTTATAATATATGATCTTATTAAACAATTATCTTTATATTAAGAAATTATTCTGTCGGACGTTTACGAAAAGAAGAAATGGAATTTAAAGGAGTAACATAAGTTGTTTATTGTACATTAATTTTCTACATCTCAAATATAATTGTAAATACCATTTAATCGGAGAATTGCGTGTGTATTTATTTCTATTTTTAAAATAAATTTAGAAATTTCGTTCTCAATATGATCATACAAACTTTTTGTTCTTTATATTTTTAAACTCATATAACTACTTATTTAAGATCATCAGGACATATGGCAATATCTCAAACTTCAAATGCATATATAATTTATTAGTATAATCTGTACTTCTATAATAAACTTATGCACTTTTAGTAAATATATATGTATATATTGTTAAATGTGTGTGTGTGTGTGTGTGTGTGTGTGTGTGTGTGTGTGTGTGTGTGTGTGTGTGAACAGAGAAAAGTTATAAATTCATAAAAATTAAGATCTTACAAATAAAACATAAGCTTGTGGAGAAAATTAATTAAAGTTTGAAAATATTCGGTATATTTTTTATTTAAAATAATAATAAATTATTCGAAGACGCCAATATTTAACAAATAAATTAAGGAGAAATAGCCAATGCAAGGCAACATAAGATATTTTTTGTGAAAATAATTATCATATATTAAAAAAATAAGTTACAGATGTTTCGACATCATAATTGTGTCCTCTTAAAATGTGAACATAACATATACCAATAAATATACCAATTATAAAAACCAGTCCAATAAAATAAAATAAGATTGTCAATAGTAAAAAATTATCAGAAGTGAAAAACATTGTTAAGCTGTAAAGACTATAACTATCTTCGTCTGTCGTATCTTGACGGACTCAAACTAATAAGGAAGTCACTATAATAAAATTAAATATAGAATAAAAACTTTGGCTCAATATCAATATTCATAAAGTAATTTTGCTTTTAACATAGCTGCGGTAGGATGTCTACATCTGAGAGACTGGATCACAAAATTCAATTACAAGTGTATTCAATATTATATTTTTGACATATATTATAAACGTACACTTGAAATTCGAGCTTTGATGATTTTTACATTAAATAAAATATTTTGAAGATGTTCTAAAGACATCAATTAAATGTTTAGAGGACGTCTGTTATATGTCGCGGGAATATCCATTATATATGTTCATATAAGCGTTGAATATTATTGTTATCACAATCATTGATATCATCATTATTATTTACTGTTACTATTATTCAGGATTAAGTGCTAAGTTAAAAAGATAAAAATTAAGTTAAAGAGTTAATTAATTTTAACTTAACTTAGTTACATTTTAGACTCTTAATTTTTTAACTTAATTTAGTTACATTTTATCGGTAACTATTAACTTTTAAGTTGATTTTTTTTAAAGTCAATCCTCGGATACAATGCGAGAGGCTAATGAGTATATAATTTAGTAATTTTATATTGTATAATCGTTACTTGTGAACAAAAATAACCAGATTCTTTAATGAATATGCTGTGAGAAAGGAAAAATACGAATTATGTAAAGTGATCAAACTTTTTCTTTTTTTGTTTTTTGTTTTTAATTGTTCGTTCGTACCATATTTAACTATTAACTTTTCAATTTTTTTTATTAACTTAACTTTTAATTCAATTAATTTCATTATGGATTAATTTGTATTTTAATTAAGTTAAATTTTCAAAGCTGTTAACTTTAATTTAACTTAGTTGAAAAAAAAGTTAACTTATCCAACCCTGTTATTATTGTCATTATTGAATCGTCAATATAGTGATATATTGACATATAATCATAATAATAGTACAAAATATATATAAAATTAATTCAAGTAATTAATTAATTTTATTTTTATTACAATTACATAATTATTATTTTTATTATAATTACATAATCATGGACATTATATTAATACTAAATAATAATCAGTTAATATAAATGTATTTTCTTAAAATACAATTTCTTAATTTAAGCAATAATAATAATAAAATCTACTACTTATAAAAAAATATCTGTGTAAATTTTTTGATCATACGCGCGGTTCAAAATTTGTTTAGTTAAAAATGATATTCTACGTAAAAATCGTAAATTAGTATTACTGTTTCAATGCTGTTCTTATTCATATTACGAAAAAGTATTATTTTTACTGACACATATCATTTTCTACTAAACAAGTTTGTAATCGCGCAGTGAGCAATATCCAGAGTATCGACATTCATTCGATATTCATTCCATTATTATTTCTCATTAGGATATGTCCAACCAACGTCCATAAAAAATCCATTCACGACTAAAGACAGTACATTGTATGTCCAAAAGACGTCTGCCAGATGTCATCGGGACATCATCTTTAATCTGAACGTCGAACGTCCGAACGAGATATCCTGTGGACGTCTAAAGGATCCACATCCATATGATGTGTGTGTGTGTGTGTGTGTGTGTGTGTGTGTGAGTATTAATTTGAATAAACAATTTATTAATATTAATTTTACTAATCATCACTTTTTTGGATGATAAATTTTCCAAAGAAGTACTGTATAAGTAATCACGTGAAAAAAGAATATCCAAGAAGCAAGTATTATCACAGTTATATAGAATGGAACTGTTGGTATGCCCATCATCGTGAGAATCTTGTTTGGTGAACGTAAGTAACAGTAGATTTCCAAACACATCAGATTCGGTCGATCAAGATAGATCGCTTGCATTACTCCTTCAAACGCGTATCTGCAATAAAATTTTCTTTTAAAACTGAAAATATATAGTGAACTGAAGTTAAATAAAAGCGTATCTCCACACGGAAAGAGAAATAATTCTCAATAAATATCCGTTATAAATTAAAAATATTATTTATACGGAAAACATACGGAAAACAATCATATTTACAGTAATAAATTTAAATCTTAAAAGCTTTTAATTCATAAATTGTTGTAATATTAAATTGTACCTGAAAAAGCTCACATATCCTATAGGCTGCAAGTATATCGACATTTCTGCAAATTTTGAAAAGAATCCAGCAAACAACAATAATGGTATACCAATTGCCGGTATTAAAAATATACCTAACTGAAAAGAAATTATACTTAGTTATCTAACATTTTTATATAACATTTAAATATCTAGAGAATGATATGTATAAAATGCGGACATAAGACGTCTCAAAGATGTCTTCAACACGTTCTTAAGACGTCTTATGCCCGCATTTTGGACACATTGCTTTCTAGAAATCGAATTAAAGTTTGAATAGTATATGCTCATTAGTAAACTGAAAAATTCTTATTAGAAATAAATCATCTGAGAAAAATACAATTTATTAATAATTTATTACTATTATAATTATATCCCAGATAGCAAATGTGCACGTTATTTTGATATTAAATACTAGTTATGTATGTACTAATAATGTCAAAAGACCAAAAAATAACAATTTTATGTGAGTCATTTTAACGTCTTACTAAAGATTATTTTACATCATTATGCCACAATATTTCATTCTTGTGCTATGGGATTTTACGTTTTTACGTACATTGATATTCAAACCTTAAAAATAAGTTTTTTCTTTAAATCATTATTATTTTTGTTTATTTATATTTACTGTTTTACTATAGGGTAACTCCGATATATATATATACGCCGCACTTATCAAAAAACTTAATTTATTAAATATTATTTACTATGTTTAGTAAACGAACTATATCAGTAAAAACTTTGTACTCTCTATTACTGTGAAAAAAATATTAGAAATCCGAAATATTTATTTTTCATCATGTCCAAAATCGAAAAATAAAACGTCTCATTTATATTCCGAACATGTATCCCAGTAAAAAATTTTTCATGCATGAATATGTATAAATATGTATAAATATATATAAATATTCACAAATATGTATAATCATATATGTATGAAATATACATGGTCATACATTCTTCTTTCTTTTGTAAAATTACTGTTTAGTATAATAGGAATAATAATAGTAATGTGAAAACATTAAAAATAATTAAATGGGTAATTTTTATACTATTTGTTTTAGAAAAAATCAAGTTTGAAGAATATAAAAAATTACTTACGTATAATTATCTAATATATAAGATTATGCATAATTGTGAGCATAATTTTTTTTACGTTTTTCCAAACTTGTTTTTCTCTAAAACGAACAATGCAAAAATTATCCCTTTAATTAAATTTTTAATGTTTTCACATTACATTATTATTTCTATTACACTAAAAAGTAATTTTCAAAAGAAAAAAAGATGTATGAACAAGTATGGACATATTTCATATATGATGATTATTCATATTTATGAATATTTATATATGTTTATACATATTTATACATATTCATGCATGAACCATTTTTTATCAAGATAATGTTTGGAATGTTATTGTACTTAATATATTGGTTCTTCCTAGTTGTGCTCTCTTTAAATAAATAACAGAAGCACAAAAAAGATTCCATATGTGAAAAATCAGTGAAAACTATAATTTTTATCATTTACGAAAAAGAAGTATTCATTAATAACTTCATTAATAACTATGTTTATCTTTTTAACAACATTTTTTATTGAACTGTCATATTTTCATTAACGTTTAAATGTTCATCATAAAAGTATTAGTCTTGTATGATCACATAAGCTTTTTTAGTATAGTTATATTGCTTTTTTGTCTCGAATATGACGTCAAAATCTGTGATATTAAACCATTATTTTTATAATCTTAGGAATGTCGATTAATATTATCAATATACTCGTCAATGAACAATCAAAATTTAACATCGAAGTGACATGTGTTTGCTATCTAGACTTTTCCGATGTAATATATTGTATTATAATATGTAATGTTAAATTGTTACCTTTATCTTGCTTTTCAAACATAAAAGTTACGTAATGTAAAAATTAATTAAAAGATACATCTTTAAAATACCTCACTGCCAAACATTATGCCTGAAAATATCCCGATTGTTTGTCCAAGCATTGTAATTAACATGAAAATTCCCCACACCCGTAAAATTCTATCATATTCCATTAGCTGTCCTGTTATATAGTATGATATAAGCATGAAAGATGAGGAGCAAAGTATCTAAAAAAAAAAAAAAAACGAATCTGTAATTAACTTAGAAAGCTATGATAATATATTTATATAGTTATAATCTGATTATAATCTTTAGTCATAACTTTATACCTGAAAAAAATAATTAGTAACAAAGTTATAGTGCTGCATTTAAACATACTTGCATTAAAAGATCCGATATTATTTTTACACTGTAGTAGGATCTTAAAGAGTACCAATTGTTTAAATGTTCTTGTAAAAATACTGTCGCTTCAATGGGAACTACAATCAGATTTAACTTAATACAATTTATGAAATTCATAAAACACAAATTCATATAATAATTATAAACACGATAAATTGTAAAAACATTATCGAAGAGATTTATTAACTTTTTAAAAGTATCAAAAAGATATATTGTAATATTATATCGCTAATTTAATTATTGTCAACAAGAAATGCAGTTTACTTGGCGTTACAAATCCTCCTATTGATTGATTAACCAGAAAAAAATTTTACTAATCAATGAATGTTTCAAAACATTTATAGCATCAAGTCGACTATAGTTTATATCACATAAATTATACAGCGTTCATACGTAAAAGAAATATATATTACTTACACACTTGCACTAACAATACAGCATTTGTAAAGAATAAAAATAATATACAGAAAAATAAGTAAGCGATGTTGCTGCCAACTTTTTCCGCGTCATTACCGAAATTATAGAAAACTGTCCCTAATAATAGTGCGACTATGATGTGTGTCGCAAATCTTAGTTTTGTTAAAGTCTGAAAAATTAATCAAAATAATAATTTTTTAATTTGTCAAACAAATTGTTTGAATACTACTTTTTACTCACTGTATCTCGCTTGATATAAATTAAAGATCGTAAAAATAAAATCTTTTGCTCTTGCCATGTTGATTTCTTTTGTGTTGTGCTATTTATAGATACGTCTGTATCTTTTGTTCCACATTTCTGTTTGAAATTAATCGATAAATCTAATTCTATAAAAAAATTAATTAAATAATTAGTATTAGTTAATTTAATTTAATAATAATAATTATGGAATGACATTATAAATTTTAAAACGCTATGCTATGTATTTAAGTTTAACATGGAGAAAGATAATTTTGCTGTTATAACAAACCTGTTATTGCTATTGTATATTTGTAATGGCAGTGACAAAATTTAGTTGATATAATGTTTTAGAAATTATTTGTTGTAGAGTAGAATCTGTTTTGCTAAGATAGAAAAAATTTTCTATGGGTATTTGTCTTTAGAACCAAAGTTAATTTATTGTCAAAGCAAAATAATATCTTAGCATATTTTTTTACTATTGTTCTTAATAATATTTTTTACTATTATACTTATACAAAATTACTACTGCTCATTCAAATTCATTATGACAGCAAAAAAAATTTATTATTATAATCGATTTGTGTTATTACAGCAAAACTTGATTTGTTAGGACGCGCCTTCTATCCTGCGTATTCTCAAATGACTATCTCTTTTCTGGAGTTTTCTGTTATAACGTTCACTGCGTCCATGAAATGTGTTGTCGCGAATGACCTCTCAATATCTTATCGCATTTTTTTCTATTATTTACGTTATATATTTTTGTTACTTTCAATATCAACGTATATTCATAATGATACAGAATCTGCTGGACAGTTGGGGATTGTTTGAAGAAATTATTTCAATATTAATTCTTACTGTACAAAGGGTCACTAGTGATCGAGCGATTCCTATTCATACAAGTTTCTTTGAATATTTCGGTAATTATAATTTAGACTACATTTTATTATTTTCCAAAATAAAGTTTCAATATTTATTCTAGAAAGTTAAAGTATGTTGGTAAATTTTTAGAGATTTTTTGAACCATTCTAAATAGGTGAAAAAAATGCACGGATTCTAGTGACCCAGTTTGTACGGCTATATGAGGCACCAAATTGTACCTTGTATTTAGTATCTCTTCTTTCTAACCTCATCTTTTTAATACATCTTTCGACCATGTTTTGTTGTCTAATCGAGGGATCTATTAAAAAGATGTATTTTAAGTAGTTAATTTTAAAATAATTTCTTCAGGCATTTCCTCAAGTTTTCCTCAAGCAGATTTTGTATATTATTTTAGGAAAATTGTTTTGTTCATTCAATTAAAATATGTCGTTAATTTAATAAACATATCTTGCTACAATAGCAAATTTGATTGACTCATGTAGTTCAAATAAATTATTTATAGAACAAAATCATCTTGCTAGTTCTTCAAATGTACTTTGCTTTTGTAGCAAATTGTATTGGTAATGCAACAAAAAAGATTAGTTAATTAAACAAAAATTCATTAATTTTTACAGCAAAATAATTTGTAGTTTTAGCTTAATTATACCCAGCAAATAGTAATCAGTAATTTTAACAAATCTTTTTTCTATCCATATATGTAGCAACTGATAAATTTTGCTACAATAAAATCTGCTATGCCAGCAAATTATTTTTCTCCGTGTGGGCGAGATCATTAATCACAAAATTTTCAGTAACAGTACATAATTGTTATAAAATAAATATATTACCTTCTTCATTATGTTTATTGCGTAACTTAAACTTTACGTATTCGTCACAACAGATCTTGTATAGATTTTCCATATCTCCACCCCTTTGTTCTGTTACTACCTCAAGCACTGTAATTAGAACACAATTAATTGTTTTTTCGCTTTTTTAATTATTAGATGTTTTTAAAGTATTTTAATTTTTAAAGTGTAACATAAAGAATTAAAAAACTATTTTAAAATGTATTTATTATAATTTAAATACCCATATAGCACAGATCAAGGGATGTTTTACAGAACGTTCTGAAAACATTCCAACATTCTGAGAACGTTCTTAAGAAGATCTCTGGGATAAAGTTTGCTGTATAGATATGACTGAATAGATTTTTAAATAATACACATTTTTTACGGAAAACTGGATCAAATATTTTATTATAAAAATATTACTATTATATATATATACATATATACATATGTACATATGTATATATATATATATATATA
>JAANIC010001475.1:98341-115936 GCA_017607545.1 Acromyrmex charruanus
ATATATATATTCTATATATATGTTTTTACAGAAATATTCATATTTCTTATTTTGATGCTTAAAATATTAAAATATTAAAAATAACAGTCTATCTATTTTTCAAAATTAATTGCAAAATGTATCTTTTTAATACAAAATTATAAAATTTACTTGCAGGATTAATAAGAACTAATTCTAAAATTATAAAAAAATATAAAAAAATGCGCACACAATACTCTATTCTATATTAATTTTCCTAATTCTCCTATCTTCTTGTAATTTATTTAACAAATCGAATCAATAGAGTCAATCTTACCAAATTCAATTATGTTATAGAAGTTGGGACACGTAAATCCGGCAGTACTGTACGTGTTTAAGATCTCGTTCTTTGGACCGCAATACATACATCTGCCTTGGTTAAGTACGATAATATTATCGAAGAGCGAAATCATCTGACTGCTGGGTTGATGTATTGTACAAATCACAGTGCAATTCGCTCTTGCCATATCATGTAGTATATTAATAAGCTATTTAACATAAATCATACATATGTAGTTTCGATATAGCACATTAAGAACTTAATATTAAACTTGAATTATAATTCAAAACAATACATTATAACATTCTAGCTACGTTGTAACATATTGCTTAAATATTCTGAACATTTGTATAAAATAATTAATTTATATAAAAAGAAGGGATAAATATCGATTAATTTATACATCGAGTAACTTATATCAAATAATATCAAATAACACATTAAAAGAGGATGTTAAAAAGAGACTGACTTCTGCCCATAAAAGGTTTTAAACTAAAAGAAATAGTGTTTTTATAAATTTTAACTTACTGCATACGATAAACTATAAAGTTATTAAAAAGTTTTTGGGGGCGATATATTGGAGGATATCTTGAAAATTGAACAAAAACATTGAAATTTAGATCCCATATTAGTGCTCAATTCTTCAAGGTGTTTCCTATATCTTTCTCGAACTTTTTATCGTATTATCATATTTCAGGAAGTCTCTTAAAATCTATTAAAAAACACTATTTCCCTTTTACTTATACTCTTTTAGACAGAAGTACCCTTTTTATCACCCTCTTTTATAAAACGATTGTTATTAATATATAGTTGCATTAGTAATTTATGCTATACCTGATTAGAGTCCGTACTGTCGAGACCGCTTGTTGGCTCGTCTAATAAAAAAACGGATGGCTGAACGAACATTTCCACGCCGATAGAAAGTCTCTTCCGTTCACCACCGCTTAATTTATTCGCCAATGTGTCCAGACAGTTTGATAAGTTGAAACGTTTCGCGATATCGTTCACCTAACAGAAAAAATATCTGATGTATGCAATACGTCAATCTACATAAATTTACTCGCCAAACTAAATAGTAGTAGAAATAATAATATACCAGATGTTTCAAATAAAGTATTATAAATTTTTATCTCGGAAACACGTATTATTGAGAAAAATTGTTCAGACATAAGTTGTAGGATTCAAAAAGATCTATTTACTGATCTTACCAGTTTGACTTAATGAAAAGTTATCCAAGTAAAATTGCTTATTCTTACAACAAACATGATCGAGAGATGTATTAAAAAAATGTATTAATTTTAAAATAATTCTTTAGCCATTCCTCAATTGTCCAGTAGATTCCGCATCATTATGAATGTTGACGTTGAATAAAGTAACAAAAATATGTAATGTGAATAATAGAAAAAATAAAAATAAATGCGATAAGATTATAAGAGGTTACTCGCGACAACATACAGGGTGCGCCAGAGAAACTTACTTTTTTGAAAGTTCAATAAAAACAAAAGTACTTTAGTTATTGTTGTAATTCTTTTTTTATTTGAAAATACAATGTCCCAATTTTTTTTTCATACCGTCTTAAAAATTACATCGGTTAAATGGCGACCCCCATCACGCATACACTGGTTAAGTCGTTTTTTGAAGTTCTCGTCCACTCTTCTCAGCATATCAATCGGAATATTGGCAATAGCGTCGCGAATGTTGTTCTTCAGGTGATCTATGGTCCGTGGTCGATCGACATAAACAAGGGATTTCAAATAACCCCATAAAAAAAAATCACATGGACTCAAATCCGGAGAGCGCGCCGGCCATGGGAGATCGCCTCGCACAACAGCCAATTTATAGGGATGAAATTGAAGTTCTTCATGGAGAATTCGTCGAACAGTGGTGTCCGAAATTCCCAGAGCAACTGCATGTTTGCGAGCCGAACGCCGGGGAGAACGCAGAATTGACTGCCTCACTCTTTCCACAGCTTCCGGTGTTCTGCTGTTCCGTTGACGTCCATTTCTGGGTTTAGCGACACTTCCACACTCCTGAAATGAGTTGACCCACGACAGAATCGAATTACGGCCAGGAACGAGTCTGTGAGGAGGAATTTCGAAGCGAGCGCGAAAGGCACGTTGCGTAGCAACAACTGAGCGACCGTTACAAAAGAAGCTCTCGACGGCGAAGGCCCGCTGCTCTCTAGACCACAGCATAATGGCAACTGACGAAAATGGGAAACAAACTTGGGGACGTTCCCCTCCAGATGCGCCCCCTCCCGCCCCTCTACCTGCCCAACTCAACGGTCGGGAATTTTTTCAAATAAGTAAGTTTCTCTGGCGCACCCTGTATTTATGGACGCAACGACGCTGTAATAACTGAAGACTCCAGAAAGAAGACGACAGTCATTTGAGAATACGTAGAGTAGAAGGCGCGTCTTAACAAATCAAGTTTTGCTGTAATAATACAAATCAATTACAATAACAAATTTCTTTCGTTGTCATAATGAATTTGTATGAGCAAATGATTTTGCTTCAATAGCAAAAAAATTTGCTAAGAACACATTATTTTGCTTTAAATTAATTTAATTTGAAAGACAAATACACGCAGCAAATTTTTTCTATCTTAGCAACAGATTCTTCTCTAATAACAATTAATTTCTAAAACTGATTGTATTAACTAAATTTTATCGCTGTCATTACGAATATGCAGCAGCAATGATAGTTTGCTACAACGCAGAATCATTTTTCTTCGTATACTTATAATTAATCTGAACGACTTTGTAAAACGGTTGCGACATTGCAAATAAAAATAAAATAAATGTTATTTTCTTAACCATTAATTGCTCGATTATAGGCTAAGAAACCATTTCATTGTGTAGCAGTTTTTCGAACGGATAGGTATATTATTTAATAATATTATTTAATAATAATTTAAATAAATATTTTATGTATATATAAAATTATTAAATAAATAATTATATAAATATATATATATATATATATACATACATACATACATACACATATATATATATATGTGTGTGTGTATATGTATGTATATATATACAAATGTGTTTGCAACTGTTCTCTCGTATTTATATTTTACTCACCATGGAACAAATTGCTTGTTTGTTCTGGTTAACGCTGAGTTTCAGTCGAGCTGCTATGTAAAGAGTTTCTCTTGTTGTGAGGTATGGCAATAGATCGAATTGTTGCGGTACGTAAGACACCTGTTTGTGAAACATTTTTCTGTTTTGTTTAGCACCGTTGACGGTGATGGTGCCTCTAATATCGACTTGTTGTTTGCCTGATATGATTTTTAGCAGGGTGGTCTTCCCCGAACCGGAAGGACCGATTATCACCGTGATTTTCCCCGGTTCGAAATGTCCCGTTACATTATTTAGAATGATTTTCTCAGTCCCTACAGTTGAACATTCTTATTTTACTATGTATAACCAAAAATGAAATATCAGTCATGTGTCGCATTTACGCACATTACTATACATCCAAGCAGGACAATTAAATCACAATAACATAACATTAAGTGAATTATGACTGGTTAAAAAGTGACTTTTAATAATCATTTTGGAACCACTTTAACGCCATTTTGATATCATTATGATTTTTTTCTATTTGGATGAGATCTATCAATTTAACGGCATTGTCCGATAATCATCCGATGTAGTTCTATCCAGTGAGAAATAATAATGAAATCGACATCGAATCGATTCGACGTCGAATCGAGCATGTTTCTGACTTACCGCTCGGAGTACGAGAAGGAGAATTCCATCAAGTCTCTCCATTTTTTTTATAAGGTTCATGTAATATTTCTACATTACATATTTATTTTTTAAAAAATCTGTAGAAGATTTTCGCCGCAAAGTGTTAAAACGTTAGTTCGGCAAAGCTTAATATAGGAGTTTACGTGTTAAAAATTAAAACTTTGAAGATAAATATTTCGGCACCGCTCGGGTCTTTGAAATTTTAATCATATATAGATAAAATTATTTTAAACATATCCAAATTTTAAAAAATCTATAGAAATTCAATGGACATTTCCTGTATGATTTTCACGACATTTTAAACTGCCTAGAGCGATAAGGCGCGCGGGATGGGTACTATCCTGTCGCACGATTGCATTTGGCGGTGGGCTGAGCGAATTTAACTATTTTCATAAATTAATAACTCGTTAACCATTGCGACAATTGTAAATGGTACTGGTAGAGGACCTTTTTTTCTCAGCTTAGTCCATTCTGTCCCTGTGCAAAAGACTTATCATTAATTTCCAAACACCCTGTATACATATGTATATGTATATATACAGGTAATTGTCTCATAATTACCACATTTTTTCTTAAGAACGTATTCTTGAGGTAATTTTTCAAAAACTATTGTAGCCTCGATATTTTTGTATTAGGATTTCCGTCTCAAAATTACCTTAAAAATACGTTCGTAAAAAAAAATGCGGTAGTTGTGAGACACCCTGTATACACTTTCATATACATATTATTTCAACAGATTCAAGAACAAAAATGAATCGCCTTATGAAAAATGCTTAATATATTTTAATCCATAGGTATGAAACGGGTTAATGCCATCTTTATCATAACAGAATGTCATCAAAATGACTATAAAACGATTAATAAAAGTCACTTTCTATCGCAATTGATTTTAACATCATTTTTATTTTATTTAGAGTTATTTATTTTAACATTATAAAATCATCAACATATTTTGTTTTGTTTGGAGAGTAATATTTGTAGGATGGGTTCAGACTTAGATAGAAAAGCAGAAAGCAGAAAAGCAACAGCCAATCAAAACTTCCGCTGGTAGTAAGTAATGCAGAAAGTCGAAACCAGCGACTAGCAGCGCGAGTTCTGACTGGCTGCCGCTTTTCTGCTGTCTGTTTTTCTGTTTGGATTTGGATATATCCAGACTATCAAGCCAAACTTTAAGCATTTTAATATCATTTTGATATCTGGGTATCAATCATGAAACTTTATCCCTAGGATGGAAAGTAAAAGGTGAAAACTTCAACTGTTGAAGTTAATGGAGAAATTTTTCACTTTTTATCCTAGGAAAAAAATTTCATGATTGATACCCTGTAATCTATTTTGACCTGTTTAGGAAGTGATTAAATCAATCTCTTGCACGCTTATTTGAAATGTCTGAAGGTATCATGTCACAAAGTATCCGGAGAATTTTATAATATTTTTATCATGTTAGTCATAAATGTGAAGCAATTTAAACATTATAGGCAATGATAGAAATTTTTGAAATATGAAAAGCATTAGTAAACTGTATATTACGACTTCAGCGATTTCAATGACCTTGACATATGTCATACTTTTATCTTCAAATCTAATTTTAGAGTTAGTGAATAATTCTGTAATGCTGCATCTTGTACTTTAATCTGTATGAATTTTTATTTACAAGAAATTGCCGCGTTCATCTATCAATGATGTTGCATCATCCTCGCGGATAAACAACTTTTTTTAGTATAAAAAATAAGAATATCATCAGACATATCTTATTAAGTATTGCATAGTAAAAACATTACAAATGACTAACATAAATCAAATTAAAAATATTGTTATATTGTGAAATTTATATAAGATATTTTATATATGGTAGAGTATTTTACTCGCTTCAAGCGAATATCTCAGAAAGGTAAAAAATTTTATGTAAAAGTTGTAATTTTTCTTGGAGGAAAGAAAATGAAAATAAGGAATTTTATATACATAGAATACGCTATCAAGATCAACATAAATTTTTTAAATTATTAGGAAACTCTTATCTTTTAGTTTTAACTCCTTATATAAAATGGATTGTAACCTGAAGTGTTTCAAAAACGTCTTGACATCAACTATATTCCCCTTAGCTCAAGTACCCCCTTTGAACATTCTCACATCGAGAATAACGCAAAAAAAAGCTTTGTAGGCTTATCATATCTATGGACAGTTAAATTTTTTTTTCAGTCTCAATCCGGGTCTTCAAATTATATTATATTATAAAAAAGTTACAACAATGTGAAAAATCGCATAGGATACGTTGAGCAGCTTGCTAGGATTAAAGTACTGATCTGGAAAGTAGAGATTTCAAGCTTTAAAAGTTAGAGTTATTGCTGTTTGAAAACATTAAAAATTTGTGCTAAAATATAGTGACCCGTTTTTTTTTGCGTGTGCAAGTGTATCATGTCTTATAGTTATTATGATTTTCAAATTCTAAGAGAAAATTCTTTCCATGCACAAACAAATATATTAGGGTATCGAAGACGCAGAAAAATCATTACATTTAATAGATATATAAAAAATGAGCTTACCTTTGAGATTGCAATAAACCGAGTAACAAAGATCATTGAATTCGATGTACATTTGTGAATTCCACGATTTCACAGGTTTCAACAATATTTCTGATTCCTGTATAAGAATCTTGCAGTCGCTTTTCAGCATCTTTGCTGCATTAATTTTATCATTCACTTCTAGCATTTCACTAAACACTTCGTAAAATTATAATTATAAAATTATATCCGTTGTCAATTGATAATTTAAGTTGTTAATTTAAGAGTTAGTAGTTACAGTACAGTACGAAAAAAACAAAGATGTGCAATATGCGATGATCATCTAATACTTCATCAATCACACTTGTCTGATTATAGTATTAAACTTCGGTTTTATATATTGACTGACGTTACGCTGCAGATTATAGATGTTTTCTGTGGCTGAAGTGTACACTTTTGAAACTTAAAGTAAGATAGATATATGTTTGATATTTGTTTAAAGCGAGAAAGAGAGTTCTAGAACAGTCTAGTGCGGGAACAGAAAACATATAAGTGTGAAACATATACATATAAGTGTGAAAAGTAGCGTATCTAGAAGTTATGAATTTCAAAATCGGATCTCGCCAGAAGCACAAGCTTGAGAGAAGAATGTACAGTATAAAAATCCTTCTAAATAAATCGAATCCAAAAAATAAATCGAGTTTGGCTTGTGAATCGAAACATTTCCATCTCTTCTCGTCTCAGTAGAGAGTGTAATAACAAAGAATAGCTTGAAGCAGGTCTGTCCAAGCGTATGAATAAAGGAGCTGAGGGAACTTATCTCTCAATTTGCAATCATAAGCCGTTTTTTATTTTGTTCATTATTGCCTGTGATACTCATAATTATTAGGCTACACCAATCTTCTTCTAGCATTCTTATTACAGAAAATATGAATATTCCCATACAGCACAGAAATTTGCAGTAATAACCTGGTGAAAATTTTTCTCAAAATTTTTCATATAATTTTTCAAAATTTCTACATAATTTTATAACTTTCTCACATTTTTTTATACGAATTGAAACATTTCTCAGAGAAAATCTATATCTTTTCTCAGAATATTTTCATATGTTAATTATAAAATATTGTAAGATTTCTAAGATTTTTTTGTAAGTATAATTTCTGATGAAATATTATAAAATCTAAAAAATTACAATAAAAAATATTTTGTAAAAATTATAGAATGAAAAATTTCAGAATATTTCAGAATTCACTTGTATGAAAAATTCTGAGAGAAGATGTAAACTTTCCGAATATTTCTGAGTACTTTTGAAAATGTTACAATTCGTATAAAAATTATGAGAAAAATTTTCACCAGGCTGCAACGTGTTACAATGTTGTATATTGCAATAACGTAATGTTTGAACAAATATAAATCGGACGGAATGCTGGCATCTATCCTTTATTATTTACTCTTCATTTGTCTCGTTCTACTGAAACGGCGCATGGAAATGGCTCATGAGGCGGATTAGCGAACCTAATCTAGAGACTTGTTTCTAGTTATCTGTATAAGGCATCTGCTTAATCAAACATGAAGTAGTTTCACAGATTAATGTAGACTCTACAGCAGATAAATTCGCTTTAACCAAAACGAAAAATCATTACTTTTTTATGAATATAAATTCAAAATATTAAAATAATGTTTTAACATATATTTATAACATTTAAAATTGTGTAACATGTTATTTTTTTTATCCTGCATCTCCATACTATACTATAATAAAATAGATTACGTAATTTTTCTAAATAAAAAAATTTATTTAAGTAAATAAAAATTACTCAAATTGTAAAAATTATGAATTAGTAACAACGTAAGTTTTAGTCATGATTAGTATCAGATTAAATTAATTATTGCAAAATTATACTTTTAAAAAATAAATACATCGTCAAAAGTACACGTGCTTCTTTAAAAAATAATTGAATACAGCTACTTTAAAAGAATAAAGTCCAAGTAGTACGTATCTTTTTATTCTCATTCATTTTAACCTAAATAATAATATCTTTAATTTTCCTTAAAAAATTAATAATATAAAAAATTACGCTAATTAAAATAAAATTTATACATATTATATAATGAGAGGCAAAAATTCCGGAACGGTTGAATATCTTAAAAAGTATGCATTTTTTAGAAAAATATTTTAGACACAAAAACTGTAGAGTTTAAAAAGAATTATTTACTTCTTCTCGATCTTATCGATTTGATCTTAAATCAGATATCAACGTCATATCCATTTTTTTAAATGGAAACTCCCATTTTTACATACTTTTGTACTCTTATCTCGAGAATACTATAACAATATATTTTTTCATTAAGTATTTTTTGAATTATAAGTTAAACATTACAATACCGTCGGTATATTAGAATATTATAAGTTGAAAATTATAATATCGACATTAGCATTATTACGAGTATACAATAAGTGTACAACTGAATGATTAAACTTACAAAAAAAGTGACTTTCAACGAGTGATCTGACGACAATTAGCATTATTATGAGTATACAATAAGTGTATAACTGTATGATTAAACTTACAAAAAAAATGACTTTCAACGAGTGATTCGACGACAATTACACAAACCTTGGATCACGTTTAATAAACATGTAAAAAAAGGACTTAGTAATATTAGCTAAATATCAGTTGCTAATTCAAACTGTTATTGATAAAAGTCGGCTATTGAAGATAGAATTGCTGTCGATCTAACTTTATTTAATTAAAATTAAAAGCATACTTAACACGAGTCATTAAAAATAGAATCATTCGATGCTCGATTTTTTGAATGATAATATACAATCATGCTTGCTCTGATGTATGCTAGAATTCATTCATACATTGAGCGCTGCATGCTGTATATACATGATTTTTATATTTATTATGAATTACTTCATAATTTATTTCCTTGCATGCAATCAAAAGAAATAATGCTATTTCAAATTATATAAGATTATATATAATTATATATGAAATTGATATATTTTATATATAATTATATATATATGTTCATTATATTATATTTTTCCCGAGAAATTCCATACTCTCTTATTCCAATATCAAACAAAAACACAACGAATAAACAGTTCGGTAAAAAATTTTTCATATATCAACATATATAAATATGTAATATATCTAAACACGCATAAATATTCATAATCATATATAATTATATATGAAATATGTCCATACATCTTTCTTTCTTTTGTAAAATTATTTTTTAGTATACTAAAAATAATAATAATATTAAAAAAATAATATCAAAAATAGTTAATGGGACAATTTTTGCATTGTTTGTTTTAGACAAAAGGTTTGGAAAAATGTAAAAAATTTACATTTGCAGTTATATATGAATAATTTTTTTACATTTCTCCAAACTTAATTTTTTTTCTAAAACAAACAATGCGAAAATTTTCCTTTTTAATTATTTTTGATGTTTTTTTCATTAATATTTTTTTTTTTTTAGTACATTAAAAAGTAATTTCACATAGAAAGAAGAATGTATAAATATGTATGGACATATTTCATACATGATTATATATGTTTATGAATATTTATATATGTTTATATTCATGCATGGAAAATTTTTTACTGGGAATGCAAAATATCTATTCCGTATTACATGATTGTCACTTAAATATACATTTACGAATAGTTAATAACCACACGAGCAACTAAGATCGTTCACTGAAGACGTTCACTGAAGACTGTAACAATTGTAAAGCACTGTTTTATTGAGCACTTGTGATTATGTTTTAAAAAAAAATATGAACAGCAACACATAGCAACACACTATCTGCCTTCACGGACAGTATGTTAATCATCGATATGTCTAACTCATTCGTCACGCAACAAACACCAACCAAGGTCGCATGTCAAAGCTCTCATTGTCACACATTATACCCAACGTAGAAATAAAAGTAAATGTTAAAAATAATAATAAAATAAGTGTGTTAAAAATAATCTATTCGTTAATTTTATATAATCTTTAAAGTGATTTTCATATTTTTTCGATATTTTCAACTAAAAAAAATAACGTAACCAAAATATATATGTACATATAGACAGTGATATGCCTTAACACTTGAAATTGTATGAGTATTGGGACATATTCAGAGAGCATGCTCTCCGTCTCTAAATATTCGTACATCATGACTGTACTGTTGATTATTCAGCAAAGTTATTCCATTGTATTTTAAGAAAACTTTATATAATATATAATAAATATATATAAATATAAATATACATATATATTAAAAAGAGCAAAAAAACAGTCTTAATCTCCAAACGGACACGGAGGGCCTTCACAAAGTGTATACATCGATTATAAACAAAAATTTAACATTATTCTTATTTAATCATTTTGTCAATCTATTAATTGCTTCTCAGATAATGACAGTCAGCCTTATCGTTAACATATCTTTCAAAAAATTCTTTTTGGAAGATTCGATCTGTACAGATTATCTCTCTCCCTCTCTCTCTCTCTCTCTCTCTCTCTCAAATTTTAATATAGCGACTACAATTACATTGTATTATTACTGATATACCTGATAACTGATATAATATTATCTCTTATATTTTACACGATTTTATGATGAATTTGACGAAGTATTTCTTCTTAAGAAATGAACTGCGATCACGTTTTATTGAGATAATGTTTTTGCTTAGTTTTTCAAAATTTAAAAGTAGATAATATTTTAACAGATTTTTATTTTATTCAGATTTTTATTTTATTTTTATTTTTATTTATTAGTTAACAAATGTTTCTTTAATTAGAATATCATAAAATTCCGAACAATCGGTAATCAGTAAATCGTTTGCAAGTAATTCATCTCTCCGAGGCATTCATCAATATCGCTATATAAGTTGGAAAACTTTTATCACGATTTTTCTATGACGATGGAAATTAATTTTAAGGTTGTGAATTTTGTATTATCTGAGGATAACTCAATCCAAGAGCCGAAACATGTAATGTAATGTGTTTTACAATGTGTTATTTATAGAATTTTTTTAATACATTCAATATATCATATTATAGTTCTTACATTTATACTTAATTACGTTGACTCTTATATGTCCTATACATCTTTGTATATTGTCTTAAAAATATACATATATAAAATAAATAATAAATAAGTAAATAAACAAAGCTGTATCTTTATATATTACATATACAGAGTGTTCTAAAAGTAACGATAAATCTTTCGCACCAAGGTAGAATGGATTAAACTAAGAAGAAAAGTTCTTTACCATTTTACAATTTTCGTAATAGTTAACAAGATATTAATTGCTAAAAATTGTCAAAAATTCTTCAATAATTTTTTATTCAAATACTGTCAACTTTACAGAAAAACTGCAAGAGACAAAATTATTTATTTTCTTCTCATAAAGATCTAAGATTTTTTTAAGAATTTTTTTGGAATTTTTTAATATCTTATTTTCTCGTGTTGGTAAAAATAAGGAAATGTAGTAAAAAGTTGTAACTAAAAAGTTGATAAAAAATTCTGAAAAAATTCTTAGAGCTCTATGAGACTCTATTGTTACTAAAATAGTTACTAAAATTTGCTGACCGTTTTTAATAGTATCTCGTCTGTGGTTATGATCTTATCGACAGGGTCAGAAAATGGATGTAGCCACGTAGTATCCAAATCGAAAATGTATGTACTGGCGGTAGTGTACGGGCGATTTTGCGACGGTGTCATGAAAAACGCTGGCATAGTTTCTCTCTGGAAATATATATAAATTACAATATGGCTATGTTTTATATTTGCTGTTAAGAATTGAAAGATAAACGAAATACACATTTAATGTAAAAATAGGCGCGGCTGCTGTGGTTTCTAGCAGTGAGAAATCTAAGAGAGAACATGAGGATGTCCTTTTTCTTGTAATCGCAAAATGCCCCCCGCGCGTTATTATTTTATGAAAAAGCAGATGTAAAACACATAAAAATATTCTTTTTGCGCTGCTCCTGATAGAAATAAATCGCTGAAATCGTTGAAATATCTATTAATTTGATAAATTTTAGTTATTTCAGCGATTTATTTTCATCACGAGCATCGCAAAAAATGGATATTGTTGTGTAGTTTATACTTCTTCAGAGAGCAATAGTGTCTGGAGGCATTTTGCGGTTACAGGAGAAAGACTCTCATGTCGGTAGTTTACCAGCCGCATCCATAATGTCTCCGACACATCAGCGCGATGTTTGTCGCGCGCGACACGCGATATCCAATGAGTGTATAGCTTTACCGATGTTTTTATTCTAAAGGTATACTCTCATTGGATATCTTGTGTCGCATGCGACAAATATCACGCTGGTGTGCCAGAGCTATAAGTCCGCGACATGAGAAGGTCGTTTTGCATACCTGACTTCATCACATCAGTGCGATTCGCGACGCGATACATTGGACTATGAATATCGCTTTCTGATTGGTTCATGACATCTTAAAATTGTATGTAAAATAGTCTCAAATATAAAAGCAAGTATAGAATCTTTGTAATGTATAATACAATAGAAGAAAATGAATTAATCAAAGTTCTTCATTTCTTTCCTTTCCATGAAACTTGCATAACCACATAAATTAATGTATGCATACAGAAAATTACCCAATCACGTGCCTCTTTATAAGAGAAATGCGATTGGATAATTTTGTTTAGATGGCTATGCAAATTTGAATATAGGTCCTTTTGTTTGAATAAAGGTCTCTAAATAGAACAAGTCATTATGATATCAAAATGATATCAAAATGATTCCAAAATAATCGTTAAAAGTCATTTTTCAATCATTTCTGATTCATTTTAATATTATTTTGACGTTATCGTAATTTTTATTGTTCTGTTTGGGTCTGTGCTCTGGCCTTAAAAATTGACTGGGCGGATTCAAACTGCAAATGCTTTAATTTAAGGAGAACAAGAAAATCAAAATAATATGATGCCAAATTAACATTATTTTGATTTTCTTATTTTCCTTGGAAAAGAACTCTTTGGTTGGTAAAATTCGTAAAATTCTTTCTTTTAATTGATCAATGAAACATTTGCGTCAAGTAAATTACAACCTACGAATACGAGACTATGAATACGAGGCTTTAGAATCATTTTATCTTTGTTGTTTATTAAATGTTTTCCCGGATTTGTAGATGACATTATTGTATGCCACACTCTTCTTATAAAAATTTATTTCCACGTTAAATATTCATATATCACCATGAAATAGTCGGTACAATCATAGATAAAGCATCGATGAATAGGATCTTGGATCGGATGGGTGACTAAACTTTTATATTTTTGTTAAACTTGGCAAAGAAGTTCACCTCATTTTGGTAAATGATGGTATACAAACTATGGCTTAACATTGTAAGAAATAAGTGATAATATGAGAAAAATATCAGGACGCTCCGAGATTCGAGACCTGTGTTCCGAGGGTTGTGTTCCATTTCACACATAATACGCATGATGTATTATTTTATCCTTGTCGTTAGTCTTCGCCGAATGTCAAACAAGAATAAAATGATATCATGCACATTATGCGTAAAACGGAACGCAACCCTGGTCTCCTCCGAAATGGTAGACTTCTATCCTGCCATCGAGGCTCAGTTACACAATTCACGGTTAACTCTTAACCGATTCGAGGTTCAACTTATTCATTGTCTCTTTCCAATTCTAGAATTGGATGAAAGATGAGTAACAAATTGAACCTCGGTTAAGAGTTAACCGTGCTAAGAGTTAAGAGTTAACCAGTACTAAAAATCTGTAGTATACGTAACGCGAACTATAGATGTTCAGTGCTGGCAGTTGTATATCAAAGCACGGCATAACCGACGAGATTAAGGCCCGATTGCACCAATATTACTTTAAATGAGGCTTAAAACTCTCTCTGTCTCGTTTTAAAGCGAAAGAGAGACAGAGACAGAGAGAGTTTTAAGCCTTGCTTAAAGTCAAAGTAAGTTGGTGCAACCGGGCCTTAAGGGGATCGTCCTTAGGAGCTCCGCACAATAAAAGGAACAGGAAACAGAGAGCAGAGAATAAGAATTTCAACCTATCAGAAATCATGTATTGTGGAATACACAGTTTCTGATAGGTTGAAATTCTTATTATCTGTTCCCTGTTCCTTTTATTGTGCGGAGCTCCTAAGGACGATCGGTCCTGGGAAAATTTTCGTGATTATCAATAGGGCACCGGGTGTGCCTGGGGATAATTGAATAACGATGACATTATCCACGATTAATAAAAATTTTCAACTTTAACATAAATATTTTGATAATATATTATTAAATTAGTAACTTTTTTATCATATAAATGATGTATAAATAAGTACGCATACTTTTAATGCTATATCTTATATATTGCCGAAAAATTACAACTTTTTTCTGCAGTTATCATCTCCATTAATAATAAAACTCGGATGATAACATTACAATCACGGTTTTCAATACAAATCGAGTATTATTAAGTTTTAATTATACATTTATACATGTTCTACGAAACTAACAAATCATGAAGTATCGTATTATCAATTTCTTGAACTCTCTCTCTACTCTCTTGATCAATTAAATTTTAACAGTTGCACAAACTTCCATGAACGTCTTTAATAGTATCTCGTCAGTGAAGGCATGAATGTAACCAGGATCTGTAGTTTAAAAAAATTAAATATCCCGCTTACTATTAAAAAATTATCTAAAAATGGCGGACTTCCGATAAATTCGCTTCACTCTCCCTTGATTCTTTCTAGCTTACACTGACAAAGCGCTCATAAGCGCCGTGAGTGCCAAATCGAATGCAGCTGAAATGCAAAGCAACGAATATACGATACCTTTTTTAACGCAAGCAAGTATATAAACGTATGTGAACGGATCTCGCGTCGACTGTCCGATTACATTCGTAGCGGCATCTCGTGCGCGCGCGAGAAAGAGAGTGAGAGAAAGAGGGAACGAGAGTAAGAGTGAGTAAGAGAGGGGGAGAAAAAGAGAAAGAGAGCAAATTCGCGAGTTATCGCAACGAGAGAGTACGGACGAGCGGCGGTGAACATATATTCCATATCGTACGACGTGTTGTTCGTTTCGCGGAAATATTCAGAGAAATTCGGGGGACATTCGGAGTACGCGGCTGTTGACGCGCCTGCTTGCTCGCTCGCTCGCTCGCTCGAACGCCCGCCCGCCCGCGAGAGAGAGACTTGTCGTCGTTGTCGTCGTCGTCATCGTCATCGTCATCGTCGTCATCGTCATCGTTCGTCGTCCTCGCGCCGTACCCGCGCCACGCACGGATAGCGCGCGCGACCCCGCGATCGCGCTCGTCGACTACGATTTTCGTCGTCAACTCCGATTGGACATCAGTCTCGTCGTTATCCCGTCAGTGGCATCGGATATCTCTTTACGACTGCCACGGCGAATGTGGAAGCTTAACGGTGTGTTACGGCTGTCGTGCCACCGCCGTCGTTGCCGCCACTGTGCATCTTGTGCGTCCGCGGTATTCGTCGCTTACCACCGGATCCCAACGGGGTACCATTACACGGCGGTGAAACGGTTCTCGTTTGCAAGGATCTGATTGTCAACCCGATTGTGCGGTGCCCTCGAGAAGAAGAGCGAGAGAAACGAAAAAGAAAGAGAGAGCGAACGAACCGGAGGAGGGAGAAAGACGAATAGAGGGACGAAAAGCGAGAGGAAGAGAGAGAGAGAGAGAGAGAAAGAGAAAGAAAGAAGGAAAGAGAGAGAGAGAGAGAGAGAGAGAGAGAGAGAGAGAGAGAGAGAAAGAGAGGCCGCCCGCTGGTTGTCCGCTCCGTTGCTCCACACTTTCCTCCTACCCAAGTGGTATCAATGTTGTCTGGCAATGGTGTGTAAGGAGAACGTGGTATCATGGTTTGGGAATCTGTCCAGGTAATGTGGAAGCGTCGCCGCGCGATCCCAACGCGCGCATCTTCCCGAGATATTTCAGGAGTAATTTTGCGTAACCGTTGAGAGCGCGTCGTGTGTCGCTCTCGATGCGAAGCGTGCACGGTTACAGCGACTCAGGGTTGTATCTCCCTCACCCTTATCCGTTGGGCGATCATCATCGCCTTAAATCTCGTTTCCTGAAAACATTACAATTATGATTTCTCCGCATACATTCTCCGTTTTATTCCGCATACATTCCGCGAAACACGCTCTTTGCACTCACGACGAATTTTCGGTCAACGTCCGTGAGATATCGTTAGGAATTTTTAAATACACTTTATTGTATATGTTACGTTACTCCTTCCATATCACTATTAACTGATGCTTCTTGAACCAACATTGAATTGAACACGATTGTATTCTTTGTTATCTCGTAGTTCTATGTTTCTTGTACGATGTGACTCTCTCGGTTATAAAAAGTTACTTATTATATTATGTTTTCTATTATTCTAAGATCTCTTTGCATACTATCTTTGCGTTACTTGCTTATAATTCAATGTAATTTTCAAACGTTTCTTCAGTATAATAAGTAGTACTAGTATGTCGAATAAGAAGCAAAATAATTATGTATAATAGGCTACAGTTTTTAATGGTTCTCGACATAAGTTTGCCTTTAACTATGTTATATATGTATATTGAAAATTATACAAATGGTAAAAGATAAAGAGTGAAAAAGATTTAAAGACATAATGAGGCAGAATATACTTCTATTACGTTTATTTGCTTTTGTGTATTATAAATTATTTTTTATAAGACTGCTAAGTTATCACACGAACTTTTAGACTCGAATGTCTTTTAACTCAAAATATAATTTAATTGTATTAATTCATCATTTTCAAAATTATCGATTGAATATGTTGAAAATTCAATAATTATATATTATAATAAGATTAAAAACTGGACATTACATATTCTAATATTTATAAGAGAATAATTAATCTGCATTTAATTTTAGATAAATATAAAGTATTATCAAAATAAATGCTTACATGCGATAGTCGTATTGCGCAATAAAAATATCCTATTTAAATGATAACATCGAAACTATTAATGATGGAAAATTAATATATTATACACATGTCAT
>JAANIC010001475.1:116111-131127 GCA_017607545.1 Acromyrmex charruanus
ATGTATATATTATATTAATATATAAGTAATGTATATATTATAGTAATATATAGAATAATATATATTATATTTATAATATGAAAAAATAATCGAACAAAAAAACAATATAAAATGATTCAATTATCTATTCTTTAAAGTTTATGGTAGCAACAAGTTTATCGAAAGAGATATTCCAGTGAGATAGAAAGCCTATGCATACATAATTAGGATTTTAATACTTTGATTTTAAATTAGCGTAAAATTATGATATAGTGATGATTTGATGATATTGTTCTACAATATTGTTTGATATTAATCTATATTTTGTCTGTTCAGTTATAAACGTATCGATGTAATGTGCACATTG
Organism: Acromyrmex charruanus; assembly: GCA_017607545.1. Lineage (NCBI taxonomy): Eukaryota > Metazoa > Arthropoda > Insecta > Hymenoptera > Formicidae > Acromyrmex > Acromyrmex charruanus. The sequence goes on from JAANIC010001475.1 coordinate 116,458, forward strand.
CTGAACATGTGCGTGCCATTTGAGGTACGATATCTCGGTACGTGTATCGAGGATATCGGCAAGCGGGACTACAATGACCTACGTGATGTGGAACACCATGCAAACAGCGCCTCGGAGCTGGCTGAGTTGACTTCCAGCGTGACAGATAAACGCACGCGAAGAAAACTGGCTCTCTATATGGCACTGTTGCACTCGTGCAATTACGCCTGTGCGGTGATCTTGTACAAAAATCTGTCGAATTTTGATCATCAGGAGATCACCAATCTGTTAAACGGGACCACTTTCAGCGTGGACGATCAACCCCTGGAAGAATTGCTACTGCTGTATACGATGGCACTGAATCATCCAGCGTTCACATACGAACAGAAAAGCGTATTCGGCAACATATTCATTAAACTCCAGGAAGAAGAAGCTCGTCTGAATCTTTCAAAGATAAACTCTTCTTTCAAACCGACCCAAGTAATACACAATATTTCATTTTTTCAAAAGACAAAAAGTTAATATTTTCATGAAAATGACATTTATTTTTAATTTATTGAATTGTCTTATGTTTACTAAATTATTTTTTTCCTTTTCAAAGTTCTTAAAGAACAGTTATTGAAATTTTAAAGAGTATTACGATATATTTACTTTGATTTATCGACTGTAACAGAAAAAAAAATGTTTTGGTTGGGTATAAAAATATATGTATATAAGTATGCGATATATATTATTTTAGATTCATTTATTAATTTATAATAAATTTAATAATTTTTAGTAACATGCTTCTATAACATTGCAACTGTGATTATATTAATTTGTATAGTAATGTAGTAATCCATTTAGTTATTTTAAAAGTTGGAAATTATTTGATTGTATAATGTACATATAGTTTAAATTTATGCAGGGCTGTACACCGTGCATGAGTACAAACGAAAGATTAATGGAGCCTGAGATACCGGGTAGCTGCTTAATGCCACCACCGCCAATGCAATCTTATCATGGTACGCTGTATTGCATAATTCTTAAATATCTATCGAAAAATAAAACGTGTAATAATAATAATTTTGATAAATTACAATTACATGAAGTCATACAAAAAGTATTGCGTAGTGGAACTATTTAGCAGTATTAACACTCCACTTTTTCAAAATACAAAGATATAATTGGTTAATGTTTACTTTTGCATTTCTTGTTTAACTTACTGGAATCAGTTTAGTTGAATACAGTGCGCTTAATAAGATTAGAGAGTGATAACTATGCTAGCAATAACATGACAATTTGTTTATGCGTTATAAATACTGCAAAGCTATTCATATTTTATCTAAAAATTTTTTTGTCTTAGGTTGAATAATCGTGTAGAATATCTTCTGTTAGAAAATCTATTTGTACGTGTATATTTTAAAATGGTTGAATAATTTAAAATTTTTTATAATTAGAAGTCATTTAGTGATTTTTATATTCACTATGTATTCCTTATGCTATAAAATTTATGTATATAATTTATTATATATAAGAATCTTTACATTTTATTTGTGAAACAAAATTACTTTACATATAAACGAAGAAGGTCTTATTTGATTAAAACGATCTTTGTGTCTAATAACATGTCTAATAATGGTCTTTGTGTCTAATAATATTTTGAATTTTATAATATCCAGTTCAAAATGATTTTAAATACAATAATATTAACCGCGTTTTTACGTTTGAATTACATATTTATGTGCATTCTCTGAATTTAAAATTTCTTCAATATATTAATGTATTATGTTTAGGAGAAATGGGGATGAGGAATAATGCTATTGTCACGGGAGTACCACCTGGTCTCACGATACCTCCACCAGGACTATGTTTGCCTGGTCCAGAGCAAATGCCTATGGGATCTGGCGGTACAACGCAGTATGTTCAACTCGGTTTTCCATCCATGAACCATATGCCCCCTTGGCCAAGTCAGGTTATGATGGGAAATCAGCTGATGTATCACACCAGCGACGTGTTAGCTTATCCCGCTTCCCCCTTAGTCAGCCGCCAATCCTCGCCATCTCAGTCACGATCTCCTAGTCGCAGTAATTCGCCAATGAGCCGTAGCAGGACTAGTGTTAACTCGCGCGTCTCATCCTCGCAATCTACCCAATCCACCTCAACCAGTCTCACATCGTCGAGCGTCTCAAACAGTCAGACAAGCAGCTCCGTTTCAAACACTACTAGTAACAGCAACAACTCTCTGCCGCCTTTACCAGCGCCCGGTGCAAACAGAAGTCTTCCTAGTCAATCGCCATTACTCCCATCATCGCGATCCGTTCCTTTATCGAACTCGTCGGGTTTTTCTCGGCATAATATCGATAATACCCCATCGTCTACTCTGATCTCGGCAACTCAATCGAAACAACCTCCACCACCGCCACGACTTAGGTCATCTAATTCTGGCGATTCCCTTCGAGAGACTTTGAGTAAAGAAATGCCGAATTTTAAGAGTAACCTGCAGAACTTCTCTCGCGATGAGGTAAGTAAAATCACGTTTTCGTATAGTAATCATTTAAAATGTTTGTGTAGACAATATAATTTGCATATATGTGCAGACAATATAATTTGCATATATGCAATTCGAAACTGAATTATTCATATGTGCGAATTATAGATCAGAAGAATGAGTGACGAAGACTTAAGGGACATCGGCTTGACACCGAACGCAGTGGGACAATTGAGGAGTATAGTTAAAAGTCAAACCAGCAATGGCTTAAATCAGATTTCAACGGATAAGAAGCTGGATAGCGTAAGCAGTACCTCACATTCGCTCGCCGAATCGATGGAGAATGAAGTAAGGCTTAAATATAATGTCGCACATAAAATATGAAGACTTCAAAAATTCTTTATTTAATTCGAGTCAATTTTTTCTTAGCAAGAATCGAGAGATATCTTGTGATAACTTTTAAAATAAAAACTGACTGAAAGTAGTGTTATATAAATTAAACTTTAATACATTGAAAACTGCGGAGGTTTTTTTTACTTTAAATGTTGGTTTAAGAAATGAATAACGTGTTAACGAATATATTAATAATAAATATTAGATTTACAAACAAGAAAATATTTTGATTGATATCTTATATAAAAACATAATATATGATATATAAGATATTGTAAGCTTCATTTTTTTAAATTAAGTAAATTAGAATAAAGTTATAGACTTCCACTCTCAGAATCTAATAATGTAATCTGTAAATTGATGTTGTACTTAACGTATTTTTTTTTTAATTTATATTGTACTTGTTCTATAGGCATCTGGCGTAGAGGTTTTGGGGGATTCAAGCAGTAATACAAGCGGGAAATCGATGCCATTACAAGAACACCATCCGGCGGTGCATCATTATCACAATCATATGACTACTCCAAATGTACGGCGCTATCCTGGTATGCCATCGATAGATCCGGCGCAAATACAAATGTATCCTGCACCACCAATGTATACAGCTCAGAATTCACCATGTTATGCTTGTCTCACTGTACCAGTAGCTGGAATGCAAAATCGATATTCGAGGTATATATGAATTTTGCTTTACATAATATTTTATTTAATTAAATTGTCTTATGTTAGAAATATTAAAAGTCAAAAAGTTAAGAAGAAATCTTAAAACGAAAAAAGTAATGTTTTTTTGTGATATAAGCTAATAACGAAAGCTAATAGAAATATGTTTTTTGAAATTTGTATATTTACAGAATTTTAATAGATTTAACATATAGACTTGGGATTGGAACATAATACTTGACATTTAATATTTAATACTAAAGAATTACGTAATCAGTTGTCTTAATATGTATCATTTATTTTCAGGTGTAATGCTCAGCATGTGTATTGCCTTGGACAACTGCAAGCATTGCGACTCGACTCCGAGAGCAGCCGGCACTGTTCCCAAAGCAGCAGTTCTGATAGTACCGGTAGTAGATCACCCCCCGAGACGCCACCGGCTGCGCCGTGGGTCAGTAGCAGCAGTGGCGGTGACAACAACGTTGCGCCGCCTGCCACTGACCATATGACTTCCGCGCCGGTGCATTCCACGGCGACGGCTCCGCCACATGTCGTGTCAGCACCCCAGCAGTCGTCAATGCAATCGTCGGTGCCACCGGAGAGCAGGCAACTTACCAGAAAGAATTCGCAGACGCGCACGATGCGACAGAAGAGCCAGGGAATACTGAACGGGGCCGGCAATGGTAACGGTGGACCGCCGAGTCTGTCGCATTGTGTCACTTTCCCGGCGCCACCGACACATTCACAGCTCACGTATCTGCCGCACGGTCACTTCCCAACTACATTACGTCCCAGTAGCGGTATTTACTCCAACTTTTTGCATGGGCCTTCCGCACGACCAGCTTATCAACCAGCGTATCAACCGAATGGAGAGATTATGTATTCATTCACGGGACATCCCGCATCTGGTAGCACTCCACCGCCGCCACCACCACCGAACGCAGCTGCCGCGGCACAACAAGCATCGTACATGCCACCTACGCCGGTGGTAACGTATGCAGCGGCGGTAATACCACAGACAAAGATCTCTTGTTATAACTGCGGCAGTAATAGTCATCTCGCAATAGATTGCAAGGATCAGACGATGGAAGACATTACGAAGAAAGGTACGTCCTCTTAATACAATCGAACGTTGCGTGAAGAAAGAAGGTTTTTTTATTCACTCGATGCGTAATCAAAATAAAACTGGTTTTTAAATGAATTTAATCTAATCTTGATGAAACCTTTATTTAAGTGGAGATATTTAGATAATCGGAAAATAAAAAATTGAAAAGGAAGATAATGTTACATAAAATTATTTACATAAATCTATATTTTAAAGAAAAAATTTGATCGATTTGAACTATTTTATGCAAGTTATTATAAATTTAATACGCCTGTAGATGCACTATTCTTAGTATGTTTATATTATTTGTTTTCCTTTTTATAGCATAATGTTTCATAACTGCTGCATATACAAACGTATAACCAGCACTTGAATACTGAGTGGTTTCACCTGTAATCACACATACTACACACGTATTGTCATCACAAAGAACACGAAATCCTTTTACTTTCAGCCCAATACCGACTGGATTACACGATAATGAAGCAAACTGGGGAGTGCCCGAGTTCCGACAAGTGATCCCCTGCCATGGACCACTCTGCTACCACTCGTCACAATTATCACCGCCACTATAATCGCAACTATTGCCATCATCGTCATCACCAATATCACTATCGCTATCATCTTTACCATCACTATCACCATCACCATCACCAGCACATCTGTCATTGTAACCACCAGTACGCTAATGCGAATCGATTTAAGGACAAGATGTTGCGAAATGACAACCGATATTGTTCCTCCTTTCACTTTTCGGTAATTTTTCTAAATACTTTATTCTATAATTGGAATGATGGTGATGACGATATTAATGTGAGTACTGATGCTGACGATGACGGTGACGATAACATCGACGCCAAGTATGACAATGACAGCGACGAAATTTTTCTAACTGAAGACATTTCGCAGTTTATGGTATGGGGTACATCTTTTGCAAGTTCTTATGTATGATAGTGATTGAAAAGTGATTTAACTAAATGTAATATATAATGTAGTAGTATTGTACAAAGAAAGAGCAAAAGCGAAGCGAGAAACAATTGAAAGACCGCGTTGTACGGAACACAATTTTTTGTCTGTGTTTCTTTTACTGTAGGACACGTTTTGAGAGATTTTTGGGTTTAAATAATGACTTACGTCCTTCCAGCGACACTTATTGGCTACTTATCACTGTGACTCCCATCTCGGCAGTGCTCTTATTTTTTCTCCTATACCCTAAATTCTCTTAACGAGTAGCTATAAGAAAAACGCAAATGAAAAGAATAAAAGATATATTGTGCCCCAAACAGGAAAGGAGCGAAAAATTATACGAGATTCGAATATATTTAGCAAGCGATACTTTAACTTCTAATCTACCATGTCTATATGCTATTACTATTACTATTAAACTATAATTATTACTTCTACTATCGTTATTGCGCCACGACGTGTTTTTATGTATATATATTTTTCTCGATTCTTACGTGCGCAATGAACCGATAATGACATGTGACAAAGAAAAAAGCGTGTAATATATATACGAAATGGTATACAGTACGCATGTGTTGTGCGATGTGTGCGTGTGCATGTGCTTATGTATGTGTGTACGCGCAAAAAAAATAGAATGTAAGAGGCAGAAACAAAAAAATGATAGAAAAAAAGAGGAAAAAGCGAGAGAGGAAAAAGCGAGAGAGGAAAATGGAAAAAAATAGTGAAGGAACAACATACCAAAAGTGTTCGATCATCTAGCTGCCGTTGCGCTCCTATGTGTGTTTGTTTCGCTTACATATGCGTGCATGCTTACGTATGTTAGTGCGCGCGTGCATGGATGTGTGTGCGTGTGTGTGCGTGTGTATGCGTGTGCGTGTGCGTGCGTGTGCCTATGCGTGCGTGCGTGTGCGTGTACGTGTGCGTGCGCGCGCGCGCGCGCGCGTGTGTGTGTGTGTGTATGTGTGTGTTTATGGTAAAATCATGAAATATATGTTATATGCATCCTATATATAATATATATTTCGTAATTATACATATGTTTTTGCTGCTCACAACTTGTTTCTTATCTTATACTTGTAGTTAGACGGCGATCCTCATATTATTTATACACGAGTAGTCATGCGATTGCACGTGCATTTGAAACGATTTTATACGACTTTTATCGATTGCCCATGTATTTGAGCGTAATCAACGTTAAGCTTTTTTACGCGTTTGGTTGCAGCAATTAATGTGTTAAGCGTGGTTAACTAAATCCTCTGTATTTGTCTGCATTGTGGAACCATTATTTAAAATAGAAGAATTGCGCTGCCTCTAAAAATTGCAAATTTTTTAAGAAGCGTATTTTCATTGACGTAGGTTTGAGAATATTTTTAAATTGACTCAGTAAAATATATAAGTATGATGTATTTTACTTAAAAGTTTTGTCAATTTTTCCACCTTTTTGTTTAGGATATCGCCCATTTTTTTAGCTTTAAGCTATTCAACATAGTACATATCTACATATTTTACGACACAAGTTTTTAAATACATTTTTTAAAATTTATATAGTTAATTTATTATGCAAATGTAAGTCTTGTTTAATATGTCAAAAAATGAAATGGATTAGTTAACCAAAGCTGCAACACTGTTGATGCAATGGACTCTTAGGTAGCAACGCAGGGTAAAGCTGAATATGAGTTGAGTGGCAGCCCGCTAGCAAAATTGCTAGTGCATTTAAAACAATCATTCGGATCTTCATCAGCGAATGCGAAATAGCTCGAACCCTTTGTACATGGACGAACTTTTATGGTTGAATCTTAAAGACGAAGACTTTCCTCTTCACAGAATCATATATTTTCTTGTACGAACGGTCGCAATACGCAAAAGTGATTTTTGATTAAAAAAAGAAAACAAAAATGAAAGACGATAGATATAGCAATGAACATAGTTGGAAATAGTTGGAAAATATATTAACTAGATAAAGAGAAACCGATAAAAAATGGAGGAAATTGTGCTGTTTGTAAGAAAGTTACGGAAACGACTAAAATGCTATTATGTAGCGTTGATAAGCCAAATCGGACATTTTCTGAAATATGTAAAATGCCCTCAGACTTTATTTAATTTTTTTCAGTTGTCAAACTCGTTATTATGGCAAAATGTTATTAAATGAAATTAAATTATACCGATTATCAATAGAAGGTATCAAGTTAAATAAATTTCGTTTAATAAAATAATGTATTTGATCAATAACTAGAAGTTGCCAACAAAAATTGCCTCTCCTAAACTATCGTGTAAACAATGTAATAGAAATAATATTGTCATTTCACATTTGCATCACTGTGATTTCTGTATAAGGCAAATCGAGAAACAATGAAACAAATTTAATATTAAATGTCCGGTCAGGCTTTACGATTTGAAAGTAAGCTGCATATTTTTTTCGATTGATTTGTGACACATCCTTCTCATTATATTATAACTGAATTTTATTAAATATATACCGCTTAAATTTGCTACAATAACGGCATAATTCAAAAATTATTTTTTTAGTTTGCAAAAAAAAACAAATATAAAAAAAATATACCTTAAAAGAACATAATTTTATTCCTCTATAATCAATAATTATATCAAAATTATATTTTAAAATTAAAATTTATTAGAAAATTTTAATTATTTGAAACATTCAGACTAATTTTCTGAAAAATTTTGTTTTTTTAATCAGTCGTAGCAAGTAAGCGACATTAGGAATATAATTAAGAGAAATGGAAACTGCTTGAAAATCAAAGCATTATATAGAAAAAATTTTTGACGAATTTGGTCTGTAAAGAATGTAAAAAAAAGCAAAATTTTGACATATAAACTTTTTTAACAAAGCTTATTGTTGTCAAGAAATCTAATATAAAAAATGAATAATATATAGTTTTACATGAAGTATTTGTTAAAACCAAATTAACTCTTTGTTGACATTCTCCATTCATTATAAATCTGAAAGATATTATGGCGAATTCGATTGGAAGCACTAATACGCATTGGTGCATATTAAAGCCATTGTACATTGATTTAATTTTGAAAAATGAAATGCAAGTATTTCGAATTATGAAATACATATTTTATCTAATAGTACAATAAAATGTATTGAGTATTTCACGATTTAATCGATTTTTATGTTTATTTATAAACATATCTTTACGTTATTTTGTATATGACGTCTTTAATATGCACCAGTGCGCACTAAGTGCGTCCAATCGAATATGTTATTAGATAATTCTATCCGTTATACACTTCGCGCTAATCATTTCCATAGTTCTTGGATGCAGCACTTTTTTTCGCATTTGGATAAATTTTTGCGAGGAAAGATCAATGGCCGAAATATTGTTCCTGGAAAAATATTAGCCCTAGCTTGTTTGTAAAAGCAGCCCCAAATATTAAAAGGGTTGACGATTGGGCATTAGATGTTGCAGTTCCTGTTACTGTTAAAAATTACAAGAATATTAGAAAGACGATATGTCATGTATGTATATACAATTGCTAGAAAAGTTGATAGGAAGGGCTTGATCTTCGCGATTCCTTATTCTTTTCCAGACAATTACAAATTCAAAATAAAATCAATAATATATTTCAACATTTGAATAATTTTCATCGTGATTTCATTTTTTATATCCTTTTAAGGTCATATTTTGATTTTTCGAATCGTTTCGGCATTGAAATTTTTCTAAGAGCTATGAAATCTAAGAGCACAATGGCTGGAAAATGATAGAAAAGAGTACAAGACTCTATCAAATAATATCAAGGTTACTAGTTAAAAATTTGATAGGGGTCAAAATAATCGCTTCGACTTCTCGAGTGTTAAGACAAGTTGATTACGTCCGTTGTTAAATATATATCAACAAAATGTGTCGAACGAAATTTGTATAGCGACTGTGAATAATGCATATTACTGTTCATAAGTTGTGAATATGGATGAATTGAAAAAAAAACTTTATAGAAATGATCAATCAAAAAAGAAATTCACGAGATACTCTAGATTAGATTACGCATTTGTCACAAAAATGTAAAGGGAGTACAAGATGTATAGTAAAAATAATAAAATTATAAATAAAAAGAAAAAGATCTAGAATTTTAAGAGCGTACTCTTCTAAAGAAATAAGAAAGCCTTACTTTTAAGTGCGTACAGCTTATTGTTAGCATGTATTTAATCTTCGCGAATACTTAAATGTAATTATATTCCTGTAAACGTAATTATATTATTGGAAATATTTAAATGTACTTTATATATCGACTAATAATTTTTTTTCTTAGTAAATTCCTTTTTTTTATCATTTCTCTTACGCTATAGAACTGATTATTTTGATACTTAAAAATTTTAATTATATAAAAAATGAAGTTTTATGCGTAAATCGAGCTGAAAAAAATTTATACCAGAAACTTTAATCCAAAATCAATCACATTTAATAATAAAAGTAAGTATCTAATGATGTGTGTGTATAACATAAAATAAATAAATATGACAATTTCGATCGTATAACAAATAGTCGGTTTAATATCAAATTTATTATAAGTTCAAAGTTTAATATCAAATTTATTATAGTTTCAAAGTTATAAATATTAAGGTTTATTGTGCTGGTTAGTACATATGATTATCAATTAATTATTAATATAATTTTACGTATAAATTCACATTTTGGTTTTAAAGCACGTAAAATTAAATGATATTTGTAATTAAAAAATTAATATCCAGTCGAAGTCAAATCGAAAGTCTGCCCGATGAAACTGTCATATTTACTTATGCCGTACTTACGTTATTTATATTTTTTTAGATTGGTCCGCATCCATTGAAAATAACATAATATTTTTCGTGCTATTAATATTTATGCGTATATATATATATATGTATAATTGTGTATCGTGAAAAATATCATTAGATTCTTGCTGGCCTATTGATAAAATGCCTAGTCAAAAAGGTATATGCGCTTTAACTCTAAGGTGCAGAAATAGGAGATGCTTAGCAGCATATTTAATAATATTAAGTTAATATTAATATTAATTTAATCATATCAGTTGACAGTTTTAGGAAAAGATCACGTAAAAATAAGCTATATAACAACTTGTGTTTGGCATTATCATTAATTTCAAAACGCTATAACATCAAGCGTGACTTACAAGTAACGCTTAAGTTAATTAAAATTCATCATCTCATTGTAGACATCGCTTTACACTGATTACAGGTGGATGAATTAAATTTTTAATTAAATTAGAAAACGCATTGAATATTTTGACGACACAATTTTTTTAAATTTAAATAGTATAACGACTTTTACACGTAAGTATTGCGTGCGTGTGAATCTATTTATTTATAAAACTTTATAAAAATAACATTCAAAATTTGCTCTTGATAAACTTGGCTGAATCTAAATTATTATTGCAGTTATAATTTCAGCAATAATCAATTTTTTTCCAATTTAAAAAGCTCATTTTACATTACTATATTTTTGAAGAAATATAAGTAGTATTATTTGAAAATTTATTAGAGTCAATAATTTGTTATAGAACATTCGTAAAAAATCTTGTAAATCTATTTTCGTTAATCTATTTTCTAATTGATCTAATTGCGATACATTAATTAACAGTACTCGATAATAATTGTCATAATTGGCAGCTATGTTATTATTAATTGATAGCTTTGAAATAGAAAAATAAATATTAGAATATTCCAAAAGTTACATAAAAGGATTAATATCAATAAAACTGTTAGTAGACAAATTGCATTATTTAAAATTACAATTTTACATACTTATTACATTATTTACAATATGTTATAATATTTATTATATTAAGATTTTCTTTATACATTTATATTATATTTATTATAATATATGAAAACATTAATCAAAATTATTTTGTAATACTTTTGCTGATTTTGAAATTAACGATGATTAAGATTAAATATAAGTATGTCAGTTGACAATAACTTCGGGATGGACGTGTAAAAAGTTGCTTATAAAGTACTACATCGTACACGTCATCGGATATGTTATCAGAGTATAACATTACTGTGCGTATCACTGGAGGATAATTGCAACAGTGTTTCGGTAATGAATACAGTTTGAAGACCGCGGAAAATACCGAACCGTTTATTCCCACTCGAGCTTTCGTAGTCGCGCGGCAATCGAAGACTCCACGTGACCCATTATCTGCTTTCCTTCCCTTTATCCCCTCTCGCTCACACGTTCTCGATAGCATCCCTCCTCACCCTTCCTAAGTCTCATTCTCCCTTCTCTATCCATCTTTTTGCAGGAGACTTAATACGCATACGCGAGCCGGCTGCGCATCGCGTCGCATAAGCTCTGTTCTGAACAGTCGCGTTTTCGCGGAACGGGGGTCGATCGAAAGCACCTAAAACGAAACCGGGGAGGCCCGAAATCAGCGGGGGGTTGGTCGCGAGATCGTCATTGCGTGGTACATCGTCCGCCATTGTCGGTGATTGTCGGTGGGGGAGCCACCTGGTCTCGGATTTTACGAGGGGGAGAGAGGAAGAGATAGGTGAGAGGGAGATGGGTAACAAGGGTGATCGCGTGCCGCGGGAGGGGTGTTAAGGAAATCACGTATTGACGCGTCTGCGTGGTCACGCCGGCGCGTTGCTGCCGTAGAGGGTGCGTCGTGAAGAGGCGAGGGGGTGAGAGGTGGCAGAGTGGTGGAAGGATAGGTACTGAAGACCCTCTCTCGCGGGGGTCGGGCCAGCCTCGATCGCTCAATATTCAACCCTTCGCCGGACGAGAGCGCCCGACAGCAGCGGCTCCTCCAGACGGGGGCACGAATCGACCGTTCCTTCCTTTGCGCCCTCGCCCGCGGAGCTGTTCGATCGCGGCCAACGTTCCGCCGGAGGAAGGAAGTCCTCGAGCCCACGAGAGGGATCAGCACGCTCTTCGGGTGGCAGCGCGTTCTTCTCTCACATCTTCTGCTGTCGCCCGGAGTTCCATCCTTTCTTCTCGCACTCGATTTTTCTCACCCCGTCGGGAGTCGCTGTAAGAGCGAGATGGAGGGCAAAAAAGTCGAGCAGTTTTACTCTCCGCCGCCAAAGCTTGGGAAATGGGAGGGCTTCCGCGTCTTCCTCTGGAACTCCGAAACGGGACAATTCCTGGGCCGCACTGGCGCTAGTTGGGGTGAGTTTTTTTAAACGGCAATATAATATTCTCTTTAGAAATTCTAATATCAGCTTCTCTCCCCTTGAGTCCTTGCGTTTTTGACCCGCCCCTCTGTGCGCAAGATTATTTTCTGGGAGATAAATGCTGACTCCAATTATCAAATTTTGATTAATAAAGAGAATCGAGATGTCCTAATGTTACCTTAAAGTCACGTAGTACTTAGTCTTGTAAAAAATTTTTGATACTAAAAATATAGATATAAGTAGGGTAATACGTTATTTGTGGAAATTATAGGTCGTAGAGGATTAATCCTTTGCATTTTATTACGTCACTGTAATGTCTTTAACGATTCGATCGTAAAGAATATCTTTAGACAAGTAATGTAAGACCCAGTTCCACAACTCACGGTTTACTCTTAACCGAAGTTCAACTTATTTCTCATTTCAATTCTAGAATTGGAAAGAAATGAGGAACAAGTTGAACCTCGGTTAAGAGTTAACCGTGAGTTGTGGAACTGAGTAGCAGTTCGACCAATCCGTGTGTGAGTGTAGATTAGATAGTATATTGCTTACTGAAAACCGTTATCATTCAAACTGTTTCCATATTTATATTATACATCATACTATTTCATTCGTATCGCTTTGCATGACAAATGACAAGTTAAACAAGAAAATCACATGCATTTTGACAGTATTATGATCCAATTATGGAACATAATATGCCAAGGAAATTACAAAAATTATTTCAACATACTTTTCGTGCACTAAATTTTCAGAATTTTTCTAGAATGTGTATATTGAATGTATTTTATAAAATACGTTTGAAATAATTAATTTACAATCAAATTTCTCTAATAACAATAGTCGAAATTAATACTATTACGGAATTTTCCATTTTCGTTTTCTTCGACCCGATCCAATTACTTCCATTACATTTCGTTTGACCTATACCAAGATTTTTTTATTGTTCTGCATCTCAATAAAGCTATTATTATTATTATTATTATTACCGAACGTGCAAAATTGAAGGGAGATTAGTTCTAAAAAATACGCATGTCTAAAAGATGTTTTAAAGATATATTTTTTAAGATGTCTTTTTATGAAATGTTCAAAAATTTTTTATTGTAAAATTTATCGATCAAAATATATGACATAGTCAATATAAATGTAACAAGGCCGTGTTCCAAAATTCACTGCCAGCGCTAAAAATCTATAATTTACATTACACATACTATAGATTTTCAAGCATTGGCAGTACATTTTGGAATGCAGCCATAGTTTATTAGATTAGAATGTTTACTGTCAGTTCTGGTACTCCGATATTTTACATTATTCAGCGTTACGGTGATACAATTAAGGTGAAACTATTAAAAAATGCGTATTAATAAAAATAAGAAGAATATGAGACGGGAATTACATGCTAAATCTGTATCAATATTGCACAATGATTTATACAACTTTGCCAATGAATTTGATCTCTATTATATTGAATGTTATCAAAATTATGTAAACAAGTTATGTAAAATCAAAAGTTAAAAAATTATTTGATATCAGAAATTAGAAAAATATGTGTTTTCACTAGAGTTAACGCTTGTTAAATTAATAGCATTAAATATATCTATAATGTATCTTCTTATTGTTTCATCTTTCACATTTTATCTTTATAAAAATTAGTAAATCAACTTTTGTTAACTAATATTAGGTATGAAAGATATGAAAATTTCAAAAGATACGAATAGTCGAAGGTTATATATGACGAAGTCTCTCATTACGTAATAATACATAGAGGATAGTAGTTGTGTGTGTCACTATGACATTTCTTAGATCGGAAAATTTTGTCGCGATTTTTCTTTACTGTTATTTTTATATTCACAAACAATAATATGTAAAATACAATTAAAAATTTTTAATTTATATATTATATAATATGTCAATTATTTATTGCAATTTAAATTGTAATTTTTACATGATTTAAATTGT
>JAANIC010001475.1:137556-153154 GCA_017607545.1 Acromyrmex charruanus
TGAATTAGTTTGGCTCGTAGCCCTTCGTATTACATTTATTTTATTTAATATACTTTAAGCTATATGACATTATGTATTTTAATAAATAATTCTTGTCCGTTGTTTTGATTATAAATTAAATTATAATTTTAATTATGTGCTAATATGACTTTATATTATAAAGTCATATTAGCACATAATTAAAATTACAATTTTATATTATAAATAAAAAAATAGTTTTATAGTTAGTAAAATATATCTACATAAAATATATATATCAAAGTGTCTATGTGTTTTAATATCTTTTTAGTATAGATTAATTTTAGTTTAGATTAATGAATATTAATATGTTAATATTAATATGTCAATAGATATATAATTGATAAATAGATAAAGAATTGAATCTAGAAAAAGACATTTAAATTATTTTTAAACTAAAAGAAAATATATGATTTCTAGCATTATAGATTTAATGGCATTAAGATTTATATAAGCAAATATATTTTCAGCTAAAATTTTGCTGTTCTACGTAATTTTCTATGCCGTCCTGTCCGGCTTCTTCGGTGCGATGCTCGCTGTGTTCTATCAGACGTTGGATCCGAACGCACCGAAGTGGCAGCTAGATAATTCGCTGATTGGCAGCAATCCGGGTCTCGGTTTTAGGCCTATGCCTCCTGAAAGCAACGTCGAAAGTACTTTGATTTGGTACAAGGCTAGCGATGAGGGTAATTATCTTCACTGGACCAGAGAATTGGACAGATTCTTGGAAGGTAAGAAAGACACACATGAGCGAAGTGTATGCGTGCACAGTCTTAACATATAGTATCACGAAACTGATCATATGTATGTACACAACAATTATTTACGATTAATATGAAGAAGGCAATTGACAAAAACGATCTTTCAATATCAACATAGTTTATGTGAACAAACAAATATTTGTGATTGTACTACACGAATTTTCCAAAGAAATTCATATAGTAATTCATATAGTACACACATACATATTGTACTTTGATCATTTCAAAATCATTATAAAAGAATCATTATAAAAGCAAAAAATGAAATCAAATTAATTTACCCTACAAGAGTATTTATTATTTTGAAGAAATGTTGTTTAATTAATATATTACTTAATCAGTTATTGAATCAAATATTTATTAACTAAAATAAAATTAATATAAAATTAATATACGATTTTCAAAATATAATTTCCATACAATACAGAATATCAAAGATCACCGGGTGCGAACTATGAGAGAGTAAATTGCGATTACGGTAGGCCAGTACCAGCAGGCAAAGTTTGCGATGTAGACATGGCGAGTTGGGGACAATGTACGAAGCTCAACAAATATGGTTTTAGCAGATCCGCACCTTGCATTTTTTTGAAACTGAATAAGGTTTGTGTATTCTTTTTATGTAGCTCGCTAAACTTTCATAGAACTCTTTAAATTGAAAGTGGTAAATAAATTACGAACTAAATTTCCAAGATAATAATTCAAAAAGAAAAATCAAATAAACAGACATTTGAGAATTGACGATATAAACGGTTCGCAGTTTTTGTTTCTATAAAATAATTCTATATTATATCATTACTTGTACATGTTTCAGCTAATCTTTCCTTCCTTAGCAAAAATTTTAGTATGCAATATTACAATACGTTGATTATCCATGCGTCATATAAAAATCATTATAATGAAATAACAGTCGATATCATTGCGTGGCAGTAACATTCCTCCATAATAGAATAAAATTCTCCAGTTTGAAAGTTGGATAGTAGTGAATGACTGGAAATCCCATGATGTAACCGATGATTATATTGGTCAATTATTACAATAACAAAGTCAATAGTTATAATAAATTAGTCATGATAAAATTATCGGCGTGGGCAATGATAAATGTGTAATAAAGTTGAATAAACGATAATATAATTTAACAAAATTGTCAAATGATTAAAAAAAAAATTGTCACTGGTTAAAAAGAAAACGACAAAGACCAGTGTGAGATAGAACAGTATCGATATTTCATTAAGGAAAAATTCCTCCTCATTTTTATACGACGTATGGATAATCAATGTATTGTAATATTGCATCTATATTGAAATTTTTGCTGAGGAAGGCTAAAAGATTAGCTAAAACATATACAAGTAATGACATAATATAGAATTATTTTATAGAAACAAAAACTGCACACCGTTTGCAGCCAATTCCCTGTTTATTTGATTTTTTTCTTTTTGAATCTTTAAATTGAAACTTTGTTTATACAAGATCAAGAAGAAAAATCGAATATTAAATCGATAAATTTTAATTTTTTAAAATCTTTTTCTCTTCTATAATATATCAACAAAAAAAAAAGATTAAGAATATTTTAAAATTTTATTGACTTATTGAATTAAAAATTTTCTTGTTAGTTTATTAAACGTTTTAGCATTTTCTAGGCTTACTAAAAAAAAATCAATTTTTAGGAATATAAAATATTAGCTTTATCGTTTTTCAAAGATACATTTAATATTTCAAATTTCGAAAGCAATTAAAATGACTGGGTATATTAATTATACAAAAATGTGGATTTAACAAAATCATATCTTAAATTTATTTTAGATTTTTGGATGGGAACCGAAATTTTATAACAATACTAAAGATTTGCCGGCTTTGATGCCAGCGGATCTTAAGGAGCATATCAGACAAGAAGAAAAAGCCAATAGACTGGATACTGTTTGGGTGTCTTGTGCTGGTGAAAACCCTGCCGATGTGGAGAATATGGGTGCAATTCAGTACATACCACGTCGAGGTTTTCCTGGCTACTATTTCCCATTTAAGAACACCCAAGGATATTTGAGCCCTCTTGTAGCTGTGTTCTTCGAAAAGCCCAAGTGTACGTATACGCTTAATTTTATTTTTAACATTTTATTATTAACATAATATATTCGAAATAGAAAGCAATTTCTTATACATTAATATGATAGTTCTTATATATTACTATGATAGCTCTTCTATCTTTCAACATTTGAATTTTAATTTAAATGTCTAAAAACCGTTGAATCTTGCTTATTAGAGTTCATAAGTTGGAAGTCAATGGCTGCATTTAGCAGAAAAGGGAAAACTCATTAATGAGCGCTCAGTGATTCTTTAATACAATTTGTCTTTAATTCTTTGCTGGATCTAAGTATAGGAGCCAATATTAAAAAATCACTGAGCGCTTATTAATCAGTTATCTCTGAACGCAGCCATTAAGACCAACATATATGTAGGAATGAAATAATTAACATCTATTGATTTTTATTACAGACGGCGTACTCATTAATATCGAATGTAAGGCATGGGCGCATAACATCATCCACGACAGATTTGAGAGACGTGGCTCGGTGCACTTCGAATTGATGGTGGACTAAGTCCTGTCAATCGCCAGATCATCATCGCTACTAACCGCGTCCAAGTAGGAAGCCGCAAGAGAATAGAACAGAAAGAAGACATTTCTTTTTTAACCTGCCTCGTTGGCCGACCGCGATCACACCCTGTACCATCCGGTTTTCTCTCTGCCCGACGATACCGCTCCGGATTAGCCTTACTTCTTCTCACTATCATCATTTCATCAGCTCATCGTCTTCGTCGTACTTACAACGATTGTAACAGCGTTATCCATCTATCATGTCAATTGCCAAGAGAAGGATACAAAAGGGAAAAAAGGAAAAAGGGAAGACGAGAGAAAGAAATAAAGAGAAAGGAAAAAGAGAAACTGAACAAAAGGGAATAGCAACATAAACAAGAAAATGAACTCAACGAAGCAATCAACTACAATCGAGATGCACAAAACTAAACGGGAGGGAAGAAAGGTGAAATGAACAATCCCGCACAAAAGCCGGGCGGTATCTTCTCTTATTTCTGCCAGGGTTGTGTCACGGGGAGTGATCTCGACCATCGACGGCTAGTCGATCGTTCGCAAAACTTAATTCGCGCGCGCGAGAGAGAAAGAGAGAGAGAGAGAGAGAAAGAAAGAGAGAGAGAGAAAGAGAGAGAGAGAGAGAGAGAGAGAGAGAGAAGTTTTCCCTTAGTTAAGAGCCCACCGACCGTTCCAGTTAGATATCTTGAGCTTTGCGTCACACACATTTCTTTTCACAAGACAAGCTCAGCCGATTGTCATGGCACTGCGGATGATCGATGATCTTAGTTCAGCCATGTAGATGTATTACATTAGTGTGTTTTGCCCATCGCGTTATGATACATCTTGGCATGTCAGTATGTTGAAATTTTTGGGCATTGGTAAGAGAAGTGGTACTTGGCAAATTTTAATAAAAGACAGCAGGTACAAAGGGGTACAAGTACGTGTCAGGCTCAGTTGGACTAATCGCTGTTAAGTAACAATGATAAACATTGCTTGTAATGTTATTTAAAACTTTGAATGACGTTAATAATGTGTCAAGGGAAAATTAATCACAAGCGACGCGAAATTGTTTATCGAATTGTTGAATAAAGTTATAAATTATGTATGAAGTTTCTATGTTCGAAATTTTTCCAAATATTGGTACTGAAGAAACAAAGATAAAATCTTTATAAAAATGGAAAAAATTTGCTAAAAAATCTCACTGAGATTTACAACTAAAGTATAACAATCAGATTTTTTTTACTTTAGTAAATTGTGTTATTAAAATTGTCTCAACTTACGTTACGTTTATTAAAATACAGATTTTTACGTTTAATGAAATACTGAGATTATATTATGATACAGATTATATTACGATAGGTGGAAATTTTATTTACATGGCTATACTTGTATTGATACATAAGTCTTGTATGTTGACAATTGTTACTTGTATTCCTTTGTTCCGGATATTTTCAATTGAGAGTTAAAATTAAGTGTTATTATATTGAAATCTGCTACAGAGTATGATGAAAAAATATAAGCAAAGATACGGATATTAAAGAGGCGATCAATAGTTATTGCCACACAATATGTTGAATGTGTATGATGATCTATGATTCTATATAATGCATTTTTCATGCGATAGAAATTCTTGGAATCTATGGGTTCTTGCATGCAGAGACACTCGGATTCACAGATTGTTGAATCTACTAATTTTTGAGCTCATAAATGTTCGGATTTACGAATTTGGACTCGCAAATTTTTTAAATGTTTTGGGTTATCAAAAGAATGTATTTCAATTTGTGAATGGTATATGAAGAAAATAAAGAGAATTAGTGACAATAATTTTAATTTAAAAAAAAATTTACATTCACAGGAATTTATTCAAATCCGACGATCTGTGAGAGTTGAAAGAATTTTTGAAAAAAATCACGAACTCAAAGATCTATGGATATGAGATTTTGAAGTAGAAAAAAATGTCAATTACATTTACTTGAATTTGTTGAATACAATTAATTAGAAAATTTACGAGAATTTAAATGTATTTTTTAATTTTGATGTTAAAATTAAAAAAATTTGATTAGTAATGCATAAATCTAAGAATCTCCTGATTAAAAAATTTACAAAGTAATACGATTGATCAGAAATGAATTTATTTGGAATGAATATTGGTGTAGAAAGGCATGAAAAGTTCAAAATTTTATAGATCCGAGTTTGTGTGTGCGTGCGCGAAGATGCAAAAATATATAAAAACAAAGATGCGTTAAGATGCATGAAATATAGAAATGCAGATCATGATATATAAACTTAAAGAATTTATGAATTCAAAGATTTATGTGATATCAACGATCTGTACATCTAAGACTCTATATGGGCCCAAGAATCTTCTTATCTGAGGATATATGAGGGCAAAAATCTATATACTCAGGAATCTATAAATCAACAGCAAGAATCAACAAGAATCTACAGATCTAAAGATCTGTGCGTGGACCTAAAAATTCAAATTAAAAAATTTACGAATACAAAAAATTTCCAAAAACAATAATCTGTAAGTCCAAGGATCTATTGATTTTGCTAATTAATGTTTAATTTGCAATTTGAGAAATATTTTAGTTGTATAAGTATGTAGAACAAATAATTGCAACACTATCAGGACAGTATTGACAAGATACATTGTAATAATAATAAAAGGAACTCTCATATGCGCATTTAGTACTTATTGAATAAGCGAATACCGCGAAAAACGCTATAAAATTACCGGAAGGAAATTTTAAAGTCTATACTTGAAGAACAATTTTCAAAGAGCACTCGCGATCAGTAATTACTACATTTATAGTGATAGTACGAAAAATGTACATTGATCGTATACTAATAATATAAATATGTTATATTAATGATATATAATATATCGATAGCTAAAGCATTAAAATTGTTGAAGTATTAATAGTAATACTGATCGTGGTAGCTCTCCATAAGTATTGTACTTAATTCCAATCTAAACGATTAATTTCTAAATGTACTTAAGTCGAAGGCATCATTTGATCTTAAACCTAACTGTCGATATATCACAAATGGGCGTTTAGTCGTGATTAACGTAAAGCGTTATATATATACATATATATATATTGCACACAAAAATTTATATTTGTTTGAAATTATGCGGCGCGATATGAAATGCATATTATTTATATTTATATTGTATCATATAATATTTAATATTAGTTTACATAATCTTGTATCCTATAAGTTGTTCTGCGGCTAAGAGAAAATATCGGTAAAATCGTTCTTTTTTCTGCAATCGTTTTTTTTTAACACGATATTATATTGGACAAAAGATAATACATTCCGGAGATCTAAATGATCAAGATGTTGAGAAACGAATGTTAGATTATTGACACGAGCATCTCCTGATGGAACTTAAAGAAAGAACCTGAAGAAAACGATGTATCAAATTTTATGTACAAGTAATTTATGTAGTTTTATTAGGTTAATTATACTGTGCGAATAATATGTATTACAGTAGATAAGTATCGGTTATATAAAAATATAGATCTTAAAATCCGTAAATCTGTTAATCCATAGATTCACTGATCACACATTTAGCATCATAGACCCTTGCTTCTATACGAATGTGTATAGCATCACAGCTTGATAAAAGAAAATAGATCCATGGATCTACAGGTTCACAGATCCATCGATCCACACATGCACAGATCCATCTATATATTCGCAGATTTATAATCATTTCTTCATAATTCCTTAAACCTATTATTATTCGTAAGTTTTTGATTAATATCTTTATGATAGTCTTAAGTCTATTAAGCGCCTGTTTGTTAAAAATCAGAATTAAATCAATCATGTATCTTGAGATATAAATTTCCTAAC
The DNA here is from genome assembly GCA_017607545.1 of Acromyrmex charruanus. NCBI lineage: Eukaryota > Metazoa > Arthropoda > Insecta > Hymenoptera > Formicidae > Acromyrmex > Acromyrmex charruanus. The sequence continues at coordinate 144,781 of JAANIC010001475.1, forward strand.
ATTTATTCGAATAATACAAGCATCTAGAAAGATGTCTGTAAAACGTCCTTTTGTAGACATCTTTAAGATTTTTTCAAAAAAGGCGTTTTTAAATATGTCGATTAAATATCTTACGACTCTTTGAAAAGTACGTCTTATTTATAACATCTTAAAGTTGTCTATTATACGACATTTTTCGGACTATGCAAGAGAGATGTTGCTACAGTAATTATAGTAATTATTGTAACGTGATCTATTTAATTCCTCTGCGTATCGCGTGCCTAAAGTTTGGTGAAACTAAAGCTTTAGAAGAAATTGTAATTAGATCGCGGGTTCACTCGATGTAGCAAGCTTGACTTTCAATGAAAGCCACTGCGCCAGATAACATTTTTTCCTCCCCTTCACGCTCACAATTTTTTCTTTTACGAATATAACGCCTGCGTGGTCGTCGAGTAGCGGCCATTGACATCTGAAACACATCCGTGGTCTAATTATAATCTATATCGGTTGGCAGTAATAGGGAATAATAAATAAAATGGAGACGCCTATTTTTTTAATATTATATTTCGTTCCCTTTTCTCTCCTATTTTTGAGCGACGCGCCCAATGCAGCATGCATCTTTAACTTAGGCTGCGTTCTGTTTCACGCATGATGCATCATTTGTCCTTATTTAATATTCGATGAATAACAAGGATAAATAATGCAGCATGCGCATCATGCGTGAAACGGAACGCAGCCCTAAAGTTATAATCTCGCTCATGCGCATCAGATATCCAGAATTAATGTCCGCCCACATGCGCAGAAATGATCTCAAAATAATCTTAAATAAGATGTATGTAAAAAGCTAAAAAGCTATTGCAGTCTTTGTAAGACTACTGATGTTATAAATTTTTGGATTTACGAATCTTAAGTCTTTGAACTTATAAAATTTATAAATCAGCTAGCAAAGTCAGCTTTCAAGTTGATTCTTGAAACATCCTTGCATTCGAAGATTCTTGAATACTTATAGATAGCTAAATGCATAGATTCTTGAATAATCTTCCATGGGCATTCTAAAATTTGAAAAATATTACAGGATAAAAAACATTAAAGGATAACAGAAAAAAAAGATGAAAGAAAGAGAAGGAAATGGTAAAATGTCGAATTATATATACAAATACATGTAGTACCGAAAAATTATGCTAATATGCTACACGAGGATGGCTCCCTTACAGCACAAAGTTACACAAAAGTTGCAGCAACATTGCATGTTGCAGCAATATTGCAAAAATTTTGCAGCGATATTGCTGCAAATTCTGTTGGGTACTGCATGGGTTACGTATTATTTATTATTGCAATCGATTTGTTTTTAATTGTTAAAGTATAAAATTCAGATGAATTATGTGCAGATAAGAAAGGCAAGATGAAAGAGGGAAAATGGAATATGTGAAATTTGATATATACATAATAAAAAGAAAGAAAGAATAACAAGATAAATCTTTAATAATATATGTACACATCGAATTCAAGCTGATTGTGTTTAAACTTAGTCAACCATTTGGATCAATAATCTGCTTTTTGAGATGCGCTTTTTGACTGAAACCGAGATCAAAAGACTTTTTTCTTTGCGGTTCAAAATTTAGATATCTCGGTTATTCTGCATACCATTTATTATACAGAAACGCGATTAACAAGTTAACATTTATCATTCAAGTGTAAATGTTGAGAAAATGTTTTAAAAACATAAAAGCGAGATAAATACAAAAAAGGACCTTGTAATACGATTCATTACGTATACCAATACGCTAGATATATCCGCGTATTTACATATATCATATACTTACATATATGTACATCCATGTTGTAATTGAAGCTAAGCCGAATTTTAATATCCGTGCAATAGCGCTTTATATACAGCAGAAGAATGCATTACTTAATTAACAAAATATTTAATCAGATATCATTAGCAAATACGTTTAAAAAGATATTATATGCGTATGTATTCTTGTTAGATACTGTTTGTTGTTGAATTATTGATAAGCTGTGTAGGATAAAGAGAGTGTTTAAGCAGTGTCTTATTACGTTATACATGTACATTGAGTAAAGCTTGTTTACGAACATGATAGATGTACGTAAAGATGTATAATGTTATTATAATTTCACATTTCGCTACTTCTTAGTGAAAATACATGAAGTATTTAGAGCGAAAATGTAAAGTTTCATTAGAATACAATTTTGTATTCTACAAGTTATGAACTTAATTCATTCTCATTCTGAATGTTTCATATATACAGCGTAGTGCGCTAAAATTATCATCTTAATTTACATCAGTATTATCTCCAGAGAAAAATAAATCAAACAAAAGATAGATAGTTTCATGAGACACAAATTGGATTGAAAGAACTTTTTCTCAACAAAGACCATTCTGAAAATTAAACTTTTTTTTCAAATAAAAACAATTTGTGCCTTCTTTGAAATAACATGACTTTGTTTGAGCTATTTTTTTCTAGAAACAATAATATTGAGATGATACATTATAACGGTAATTTTAATCCCTATTATATATACATGGGTAAAAAATATTTATATAACCCATTCTTTTTGGGATAATTTTACAAAAAAAAATATATTGCTATAATGTGCTTTGTTTAATGTATTAGACAAATAAACGATGTATTCTAATAGACACTTGGCAATAAAATGTTTTTGTTTTTTATAAAATTATTCCAAATAATATGGAATTTGCAAATATTTTTACTCACTGCATATGAAATAATTACATCGATATAATACAATAATAGAATATCGATATAATACAATAATAAAAGTAAATTTCACATAATCAGTATTAATAAATTTCAATAAGATGAGTAATAATAACTTTATGTACTATAAATGTCAATCAATGCATAATCTTATATACACACACAATTAAATGCTCATTAAATTCGATATAGTACATTATAACGTCTCATAATTTAATATTAATATTTAAGAATTAATAATTTAGTTATCAAATATTGGATGTGAAAGGTTCATATAGTAATCTTTGAGGTTCATTATTAACAATAAAGTAAAAGATTTAACTTTGTTTATAAAATAATTGCGCATATATGTCACAAATATAAAATATATAATGAAGGTCCTATGAACGTTAGTATATACACGTTCAATTTTGGTCGATCGGACGTCCATTGGACGTCCGTTTGTATAACTTCGAACTACATTGAATATGAGTCATCCTATGTACTGGATGTCCAAATCGAATGATCGATGTCCATTTCATATTCATGGATGTACGGACGTAAAATGAACATAAAATAGACATCTATAAAATGTCCTGCGCTATCTGGGTAATTAGTTAAGGTTTGTTTAGGATAATTTTATAGACAATTCTAAGATGTTATTTTAATCATCTATATCCGATTTTATATTCTATACTCCGCTTTCTAACATATTCTCTTTGCTTTTTTGAAAACTGTTCATGTACGAGGAAAATATTTGAACGTATTAAAATTAAAAAAAAAGAAAAAACAAATCTTGAAAGGAAAAACAACAAATCTAGGAGGAGTGTTTGCTGTTATCTAGATAAAATTATCTAAATAAAGAAATTCTTTTATGTTCTTTTTGTTTAGATTATTAGATTATTAGAATATGTAGCTACCCCCATTTTTATTATCTTAAAAATATTAGCAAATCATCGTTATATAAGATAAATCTTAGATAATCTTAGATACGTATGATTTATTTTATTTTTATTTAGATAATTTTTATTTAGTCATCTAAGCGCAACATTGAAGAAGACTACTGAAACTCGTGCATGTTATTAAGAATAAGCATTCAGTTTGTCAAGGACATCATAATCCTTGCATATGCAGCTGATATTAAATATTAGAAGTTTATTTTTTCGTAATATAGACAGTGATCTTCTACATACTGCACTTTAAAGCAGATTCTAGCGTTATTTAGATATATTGCGATATAACCTTGTTGTTGTTGATTAAAGTAACTGTATAATCTAGATATATCTAGATTTACTGTAATTATATACTGTCATCCTTGATGACTGATAATTGTTAACAAGTTGTTATTGGGCGTTATGTGATTGATGCTACCTGTGTCATATAGGTATCATTAGTTCTCTTTTATCAGTTTGATCAAATGTATCCTGTCACAAATACCAATCCTCTGCATAAGCGATAATTTAAGGTAGAGAATGCAGTTGGAAAACTATCTTTAACGAACAAACATATCTTTCCCTGATAACAAAAAGTCCAAAATCAAGACATAAGACGTCTTAAAGTTGTTTTTTAGTCTTTAAAATATTCTTTAAAATGTTTTTGAGACGTTTTATGTCTCGTTTTTGGACATGAGTGTTATCTATTATGTTTCTTGTATTCTTATTATCTTTATATTTGCATCACAGAGTCAATATATTCGAATTACCTTTTTTTATTCTTTTTTTCATGTGACATTTTGATTAATACCTTTTTTTAAATAAACTTTTTCCGAATTTTAAATATGATTTGAGAAAAGTTATTTTCTTTTTTTATCACTTTGATCGCTTACACTGAAAGTTAATTTCACCATTGTTCGTCCCCTTTAGACAATATGATTTTTTCATCTGAAACATTTTTTTAAATAAAATTGTATGATATTTTTACATAATATGATTCTTTTAATTATTCTGTACATAAAAGTAAAATTACAAAGAAATCAATAATTTCAAAGATATTGTATTCTTTATTTTGACATATTTTAATATAAACTATTAAATTAATATCTTGTAAACTCTATTAATTTCTTAATAATTACATATCTTATTTTTATTATACTTCTTAATATTTCAGAATAATGAGATAAATAAATTCATGTAAAGAAAATACATAATCGTTTTTACAAACTAGTTATGAAATTTGCAATATACAAGATAAATAGGCATTAAAATACGTTTAAGCTAATAAATATTACTTGATTTCAATAGTTTTCGTAATAATAATAGAACATTTCTGATAGTTTAGAATGAAATTTAGAGGGGCCGAAAACCCCCGACAGCATAAATCCTCCTCTTTGTTTGATGTTATGTAAAAATATCCCACAATTTTGTTACAAAATTCTCACAAAAATGTTCATAAAAACTGCAAATTTACTACGCTTAAAAATTCTATCTGTTTTACTTTATACTTCAAATTATCTGGATGATGATTACATTTTGACTCCTATTCTGTGTGACATTCTTTTCAAGATGTAGATGTGTTATTGTAGACGGCGAAAGATTTAAACACAATTGGCTAATAAGACACACGATAGGTATGATTGTATAATGACATCATTATACTTGAAATGTGTTATGGAAAATAAATCGGATCTACAGAATTGTTCAAATTTATTTTATTACATAACAGCAGAAATAAAAGGAAATTATATCTCATTTCAGAAGATTTAATTTATTTTTTTTAATATTACTTTATGTAAAATCTTCTACAATTGTAATAAGGATTTTGCTATCTAGAAAAAGAACCGCTCGCGCGATAATAATAAATCGGTCTAGTGATCTTGTAACAGTCTGAATTAATAAATGTGTAATCTCACATTTCACGGAAGCAAGTCGTTTCCGTACGAGGTCGGGATACTTAAGTGTCGAGAAGTATGACGCTGATTCTTCCGTCTATTTCGCTCGAAATTCTCCGTCAGGACGGCAATGACATTAATGTCACATGACAAAATGGGCAGGATGTGGTCAATTCAGATCGGTCTCTGTGTGTGACTCACATTACACGCGCCTAGCTCGTCCCGGTGCGATCAAGGGAGTGGAGTGGACCACTAATCGAACAGTCGCTGCGAGCCGCGCACACGCCTGCCATGGCGGCTACTAAGGTCACATACACGTGAGCTGACCTTAGCCCCCAATTTGTTCGACGGTTCAGTTGAGGAAATCGTATTCGTGGTTTTCTGAATCGCGTCGGATAGGTAAACTATGAGAAATCAAATAGAAGGCAGACATCATAACAATGCACAGCTATACTAATCGTTCGTAAATATTGATGCCATATATTTATTTTATTACGGAAAATAGAATTAAAATAGATAAAAGAAGTATCAAACGTATTACCCAAATGAATTATCCTCTTAATTAAAAATGAGATTGGCATGATATTATAATAAGGGTAATAAATTTATATATATATAAGGAAAATGTTTATATATATTTGGAATTAATATTAAAGATGAAAGCATTAAAATGAAGAATGTAAATTTTATAATTAAACAGACCTAATATAAGAAATAATGATATCTACTCTGTTCCTGACTAGATGATTACTCCAATCAATTATTGCAACCACGATTAGCCGAACTGTAAACACTTACAGTATAAACAAACCCTATAAGTTTTATGAATGTCCCCACGTATTTTAAATTAAATGCGTTTTCTTTTTAAGAATACTATGATGCCTTGCAATCGTCAAAATAAAAAAAAATGTAATATTTAACGAGCGCTTTGAGATAAAGGATTAAAGTCGATTAAATTCAATTAGCTTTAATAAAATTTTATTATGTATGCTACATAATAAATTACATTTTATTAATTATTCTGTAGTATATATTTATTCTGTATATAATTATTCTGTAGTTTATACTACAGAATAATTTATTTTTGACAAATTATTACAGGAGAAGGTGGTATTATGGCATCCCATTTACTTTTGTACAATAATTTGATTAATAATTAATTTTTGAATTTAAAATTTAACAATTACATTTGTCAAAATGTTATTCAATCGGTTCTAGATTCAAAGTTATGAAATATTTATTACTTAGGACGTTATTTATAAAAAATATGGCGACATTGCATAATCGCTCGAAAAGAAACAGAGGTAATATGGCCTTCCACAAATATAAATTAAAAAAATTGGTTTTGCTTAAAAAAAAAACAAGAATTACAAAATTAATAAAAAAGTAAAATATATATAGAAGAGTATATATATTCAAATTATGCAAATGTATGTAACTCCTTCAGCATATAGACTGTTCAGTATTAAAAATCTATATACATATAATGTAAACTGTAGATTGTAGTGGAGCTATAATCGATTTATGGAATAAATATTTTAATATGAAAACTTCGAAAAAGGGATCGTCAATAATCAATATGTTTAGAGAGCACACATTAGCAAAATGTGATACTACTGTTTTATTTTGCATAACTCGAAATGTATACAGCCGAATAAAATGTTAAATAACAAAGAACACATTTAAACAGACATATACTCATGTGATAATACGTTTAAGTTTAAGAAGAATGGGGAAATATGCGTAATTAAATGGTAAAGTATATCTTAAAAATGTTTCAAAATATTTGAAAGTAAAAATATATTATAGTAAATGCTGACTATTGTGTATTGGTATATTAGCATCGTGCTGAAACAGCGAGCTACTAAGCAAATAATTCCATAAGTAATTGCTAAAATTCGCCACTTAATAGCGGAGTTATTAAGAGGAGCCATATCCTAAATAGAACAACAAGTCATTATGATATCAAAATGATGTTAAAATGACTCCAAAATGATCATTAAAAGTAATTTTTCAATCATTTCCAATTCATTTTAATGTCATTTTGACGTTATCGTGACTTTGTTCTTGGGATTAGATCTATACTAGCTATAATACTACCTTCTCTATTAGCATATATCCAAATTTTATAAAAATATTTCGAGATATATTAGAGGAAAAGAAAGATTAACCATTTATTGTGTGTATATAAAAATTAATTTATACATGGTGTCCCGAGATTGATGAAAATACTATAGCAAAAAAATTCTCAAAAAATTAAGTAAAAAAGTTATTTTTATTTTAAGCAATAATTTTTTACATAATAAAGACTACGTTTAGGTAGTTATGTACCTGTGAATATTATTAGTAAGCACGCTCACCAGCGTTTATTAATCTACCGCACGTGCGCGACTCATGAACAAACAGCTGCCTAAACATAATCTGTAATTGTCCATAATCCTTATATCTCAAAAACTAAGCTAAAAATTTATAAATAATATTTTTACTTATTTTTTCTTGTTATAATATTTTAATTTGCAAATTTCGGGACACCCTTTATATTGAAATTAAACACACATAAAATAAAATAAAACAAATTTTATTACGTGTCTCTTCTTTATTAGATTTATTTTTAGATTTATTTCACAACGTGTTATGTTCTAATAATAGATATAAATATAAATATGAGCAGTAATTGGAAAGTTGCTGAAATTAAATAGTTATTATTTTATGTAATAAATAAATAATTATTTTTATTTTTATATTTTAATTAATATTTATTTTACATGTATAAATATATATATACACACACACACACACACACGCGCGCGCGCGCGTGTGTGTATTTTTGAAATACGTTCTAATA